>JAJOOH010011775.1:0-82406 GCA_029582605.1 Solanum gracilifrons | reverse complement strand
TTGGAATTAATTCAAAACTAAACTAGTTCAAGTTAAAAAGTTGTTAAGTTGTTTAAATAAGTTAAAATAAATAATGTGGTTTAGTTGGTGGTAAGTTCAAATTCAAACTTTTAAATAAATAATTAGTTGATTCATATATATCGTTATAAATTTTAGTTTTTATTTATAGGAAAAAGAATTGGGACACACTCCCATTGAACCGGAGGTTTTCAAGAAGACTCATGTCAGGAAGAAAGAAAATAAGATCATGTGTGGGTGGAGGAAAGGACCGAACGAACTTTTGTAAGTTATTTAATATGAATAATATATATTAATAGTGAATATATTTATGATATGTATATATACTGATGTCAATTTTTTTATTTAATATGCAAAATGACTTTCATCAGTACATCGCTGAGAATCTAGATAGTTCGATCCAATTGACAGATGAACTTTCAACCCAAATTTGGAAAGAAAAAGTGGTAGGGGGACACACAAGGGTATAGTCTATGGTCTAGGCTCTCAAAACGATGTAAGATGACTCTAGTCAGGCTTAGAAGGAATTGGATCGTCACGTCAAGCCGAGACATTTGACGGTGTTCAGATTGCTACTATGTCATCTCAAATAACTAAGCTTACAGCGGCACTGGCAGATTCGAAGCGGAGAAGAGTACCTGAACAAGAAAGCATGAGTGAGACCGTTCAGCAAATCAAAGAACAAGTGATGAACCTCGCTCGTCGACCTACTACTTCGGCTCCCGATGACACCGACAACGAGAGTGATGATGATGATCATGTAGAACCCACTCCCGAGTAGATCTCTAGACATTTATGAACTTTTTGTAATTTTGAAGTGAAATTTGAAAGACTTTATCAGTCTTTAATTTGTGATTTAGATACTTTTTAATGTTATTTTAAGTTTCTTGTTTTATGTTTTGTTTAGATTGTTTATAATTATGTGTTTGATTGGGCTGAATAATGTAGAATTGAATTGCATTTGCAGGTGGGCAGCAGAAACTGCCAGGTTCTGCTTTCAAAAATATTGCAGGAAAAGCGACGGACAACGTGGTTTTGTCCATTGCTTTTCTAGGTTTTATTTTTTTTTAAATCCCAGAAAAGCGACGGACAACGTGGTTTTATCCGTCGCTTTTTTGGGTTTTATTTTTTTTTAAATCTCAGAAAAGCGACGGACATCATGGTTTTGTCCGTCGCTTTTCAGGGATTTTCAAAAATAAAATTTTCAGAAAAGCAACGGACTGCGTCGCTTTTTAGAAATAAAAAAAATGAAAATTAAAATAAAGCAATGGAGTCCGTCACTTTTGTTAAAAAAAAATTCAAAAAAAAAAAGAAGTCAAAAAGCAACACTGTCCGTCACTTTTTGAAAAGCGACGCAGTCCGTCGCTTTTTGAAAAGCGTCAGGCTAAAAAGTGACGGAGGTGACTGCGTCGCTTTTCCGTCTATTTTGACCAAAAAAAGCGACGCAATCCGTTGCTTTTGGTCATCGTTTTTTGACATTTTTTTAGTAGTGATGCTGAGATTGTTTGATTTTATGATTGTGCATTGAGATCGTCTGCACATACACATTAAGATCATCTGTTTCGATATATGGACCTCGCGAGTCCTCCATGGGTCATGAACTCTTGATGTATTTTCGAAGAGTATCATGTATATATGGTTGAGAGAGTACTTGTCATCTTAGGCATATCATTTCATGGTGTCACATTGCATTGCATCTCATTACATTCCTCACTCTAATTGATTATATGCTTTATTGGTGGTTGGACATTGCGTGATATTTGATTATCTTTATTTGATGATACTTGACTGATAAGTATAATGTAGACTGGTAAAATTAAAGGATGATTTTCTTAAATACTCTTGTCACTACTTCTTCGTTGTCAGTCTATGAGATATAGTGGGTATACGTGGTTTCGTGCTCATACTACACTTGTTGCACTCTTTTGTGGTGCAAATTGAGTTTCAAATTCAAGCACATTTCTTGGAGCTTTGAGTTTGAGTTTGGATTATCTTGGAGTTGTGGTATGCTGCTTAGATATTCTGCACCCCACACCTTCATTTATCTCTATTTATTAGGTTGTTTTGGTATTCTGATAGGATATTTTTTATGTTTAGACTTGTCATATTAGTTTGGACCGGTATCATATTTTAAAAGTTCTTGCAGTTATGACACCAAAATCTTGGATGGTATTTAGCTTTTTGCACTTCATACTTATGAAAGACTTAGTATGTTAGGTATTCTACTTTTTGTTTGCCTTTTCACCTTAATTATTTAGTTAAATTGGTAAAACTAGTAGGTTGACTTACCTATCAGTTGGAAACATAGGTGCCATCACGACATGTGAATTTTGGACCGTGACACTTCCAATCCGTTCTTGTCCCATGATATAGACTTATACTTTTCTTGGAGAGTTAAAGCAATTTTTTTGAATATCTTTTTTCTTCAAATAGCTTAATGAGTATATCCAAATGACTCTAATTACAAATAATGAACTTGATTATCAGAAATCACAGTGAATAACATTTGGCATGGAGTTGAATTTGTGTAAATTGTAATAGGTTGAAAATGGAGGTGTAAAATTAAAAGGAATTAATGAGTTGGATTATTTTAGAAGAGTTTGCTTGTTGGGTTTGTTATCGACATGTCAACTTTTAATGGTGGGGTTAAAAGTTCGCGTGGACCAATAAATTAACGTCACTTGTTTAATTAGAAGACACACTAAAGGCATGTCATCATTATGTTAAATAGAGATATTTTTGAACTTAAAGAAAACATTAAGGGAAATTTTGATCCAATAGATGTTAGGAGGACATTTAAAAACCATTTTCAATACGCTAAGAATATTTTAACCCTTTTCCTCTTTTAAAAAGATTGGTTGACATCAAAATTTTACCAGATTTAAAATATAACTCTACAAGACAAGTTCAATCCATCTTCAAGCTTTCGTTAGAATTTCTTGGAGACTATTTACCTTAAATTCTAACTCACGCCTATAAATGGACACATATTACCTTGAAGAGTCACCTCAAATATCTAATAAACTTTTGGTTATTTAGAAAGAGATCAAAACATCGCATCTCAAAATATGATAAACTCCTAGATTTTCACAAAGAGATCAAAACATTGAATATTACCTTCCTCAAATCGACACCTAATATTCCTAGCGATCAAATACATTACAAAAAGGTTCATATCATCCTACATTCAAGAAATACGTTACTAACAACCCTCAAATTATCGAGAAAACTCATATGGAAGAATCAAGGGATAAAAAAGTTGTGTTCTCAAATATTTATCAATAAAATCTCTTTTGTCAAGACCCGAGCCTACACCTTGGACGTGGCCGACACTCGAGAACCATTGCTGGTCCCCAAGCGAACCTTCATCCTGGCTGCCTACAAGCGGAAGACTAACTCAAGCATACAAAGCTTAAAATTGATTAAAATTCATGAAACTAAAAGCTTTAACTCAAATGATTTACTCTGAATAGAAGTATTCAACTAGCCAAAAATATACAACTCAATTCTTTAAAATATTTAACAAAATAAATGGACAGACTTCTGAAACTCTATTGTCTATCTATGAAGCCTCTAACTGACAAAGATAGAAGTCGGGACAAGACCCACGACATCCTAACAACTGATATAACTAAAAGTACAAGTGGAACCCTCCGGAAGCAAGGAGGCTCACCATAGCTAACTCGAACTACATGTGGGATCACCATGTTGATGATCCTGAATCCCTGTATCTACATCGTGAAACGATTCAGACCAAATGACTCAGTACTTGGAATGTACGAGCATGTAAGGGGAATTCTAAAGCATAAACATAAGCTTGAACTTGATAAAAAGGAAACATACTTACCTCTTCTGAACTCACTCAACTCAACTCAACTCAAGAATAAGATACTCAACTCAAAGATATGATACTTAACTCAAAGGTACTCAACTCAGATTACTCAACTCTGGATACCCAACTCAATATAAAGAAACAATAAGAGATGCAATATATGAAAAACTTTTAAAACAGTAGAAAGCAACTCAATGTATTTAAGAATACAATATACTCAGTTTGTATGCAAGAATACAATATAAATTTTGTTTGTATATGAAAATACAAAATAAGCTCTGATTATATAAGAATACAAAATATCTCTGTGGGAGTTTCTCTAATCGACAACTATCACTATGAGCTATGTGATGATACAACGTCTCGTCCACGGTGCTAGAATTGTCCTATACTTTGCCAGGTTATAAGACCTCTCAACTAAGTGGATCCACTAGTCTATGATAAAAAGTATTAAGGAATCATATAAAAAGTATGACCCTTTCTACCCACGTTGTCCACATGGTTTATGGGGCTGTGAGTTTTCTGAACTCTCCCTCATATCGGTGCTTAATACTACTCTCAAAATATACTAGCTCATATGTTTAAAAACATAACTTTTCTGTGGTTTGAGATTATTACTCAAAAATATTTCTCTTAAAAGAGATGGTACTCAAACTGCTCAAAACTCTTTTGGAAATTTCAGTTTCCTCTCATCTTAAATGTGAAAACATTTACTCTTGGGAATACTTAGTTCCCATATATCATTTTAAAGAAAATGAACTCAACTCTGCTCTTTCTCAAAAACATTTCAAAATCGTATTATAATATGATCATTGATGACTCGGGAAGTCATACTGCATAAACATTTATGGTATATCTAGATACCATACTGCTCATACATTGATGGCATACTCGATTGTCATACTAATTATGTTTTAGAAAACTCTTTTCTCAAAACTCATCTTTACTTTCTCAAAACTCAGTTTAAGAACTCAAGTGTTGGTTTTAAAAAAGCTTTTTAAAATTTACAACTCAAATCATAGGCTTCATGTGGAATTATGAACATGAACGACTCAACTTAGGGATCTTAATAGAAATAAAGAAGCTCAGTACTCGGAACTCAAGATTCAATGATACTACGTACTCATCTCTAGACTTCTCGACTCATAAGGTTCATGCAGAATTATGGGAATGAACAACTCAACTCAAGGGCTTCATGGGTAACATGTAGTATTCCCATCAGTAGAAATATAATCTCAAAAGGATTAGGAACTCAATGCTCAATGCTCAAAGACTTAGAACTCGAAGATGCTACTCCTCTCGAAGATACTCAACTGATGGATTTCATGTGGAATTTATGGGCATGAGCGACTCGACTCAATGGTCTAAATAACAATATGGAACTCAGGTATACGACTCTTCTCATTCTCAACTTACTTCCTCAAAATTCAGTTTAAAACTCAAGTGTTGGCTTTGAAAAACTTCTAAAGATTTATAACTAAAATTAGGGTTTATGCTGAATTATAGACATGAACAAATCAACTCAAGGATCTCAATAAAATTATAGAAACTCAATAATTAGGAATAATTTTTTTTAAAAGAGCCATGAACTCAAGAACTCAAATCAACTTATCTCAAGAATACTCAAATCTAGGGGTAGAATCCTAGATTTCTCTTTTACTGATTTGAAAGAAGATGAAGGGCGTGATGAAGAACTAGTCCAACACTACGATAGCCTTACATACCTGAAAAAACAAGGTTCTTGAAGAATCTTGAAAGGATCTTGAAGAAGAACTTGATTAGAAGCCTTGAAAACCTTTCTTGAGATTCTTGAATTAGTTTCTTGAAATCTCTATGGCCAAGAATTATGAGTTTCATTAGTGATTCATAATTGTATGGAGGAATTTGAGTTGAAAAAATGGAATTCTTGGAAAAAGACGAAGAAATTTTGAAAAAGATTGAAAGAATCTTGAATGGAGTCTTCTACTTTGATTTTTCCTTAGGGTTTGTCTTAGGGTTTGAGAAAGAAGAGAATGATGGATTAAAAGATGAAAATCTGATTGTTTTGAGCCTTTTATTGGTCAAGAAATTCGTTTAGGGTTTTCTTGGAGGTAAAAAGACAAAAACGACTTTTGTTAATGTTTTTCCATCGGCTAATTCGTAACAACACTATATAGGTTACTAAAATAGTCATAACTTTTTATTAAGAAATTTGATTGAGGCGAAATTGGCGGCGTTGAAAAGTAGATTCAAATATATTTAATTGGATAGGTTATGTCTCACGTAACTCTTTATATTCTAAGAGATATGGTCGTTTGAAGTTGATCCAAGTAGAATCTTACATCAAAACTTAATCGATAAGGAAACTTCAAGACACTTATCAAGAATTCATCAAGAACTTATATCCTTAAATTTCATGAACAAAATTACGCTGAATAAATCATGATTGGTGTGTGGGTGAACGAACCCAACACTATGGAAGCTTACATACCTCAAAGAACTGGGTTCTTGGCGAAATCTTGAATTTCTTAAACGAACGCTTGGAACTTTGAACTTTTTCTCCTCTTGAATCTTCTCTCTAAAACCCTAAACGCTTTTTGGGATGAATGAAACTAATTCTAATAAGTTTAGACTCATAAAGCCTTACTAAAAATGCTTAAATCCGATTGGGTAAGCAAGAAACCAAAATACCCCTCATATTTTCGGGTAACTTTCCTTATTTGGACAACCCGACTTCAAACGGGCATATCTCACTCATACGGGCTCAAAATTTAGTAAAATCGATGGCGTTGGAAAGATAATTCAAAGACCGTTCATTAGCTATCTTGTAGCCCACCTAACTCATCCTTTAGTGAGAGTTATTATCGTTTAAAGTTGACCCAAAACTCATAACTTAAGCATAACTTGCAAAATTTCAGATTTTGCTATTTCCAATTTAATTCTCTTTAGAAATCAAGGTGTTACATCTAGTTACCTGACCTTAATACTTAAGAAATTTTAAATTCCTTGGTAAAATCCTACTCACAACGAAGGATGATTCGAGTCTCAGTTCGATTTTTTTTTTGGGGTGTTACATTTTTTTCTTTATATTTTGTTTGTGCTTGAAAAAAATGATATAGGGAGAAAATATATTTGAGACAAAAAATAATAAGATGGATCAATTGGTAAACACATAATATATGTAATACAAATAGCAAACGTTAAACTTTTTCGTATATATATGTGTATGTACATAGCATATGCCAGTATGTGTATGTGTATAAAGAACAAAAGTTACCGACATACCATATAAGAAGAGATAAATGATAAGGATAAAGGGATAGAGAGAGAGAAGATGAAGGGAAAGGAAAAGAAACTTAACCGAGCAAAATAAACAGACAAGAAGTGTGAATACAATGGTTGATTCCTTTTTCATCTTCTTTACAACTTCACTTTATCTCCAATCTCAATGATAATCTTTTTATTTTGTATATTGATTCAAAACGGAAGTCCTAATATATAAATATAAGACATAGGTGGTACACCAACTTGCCAAGTGAATTCAATCAATAAATTTTTAAATCTAGATGAAGTGGGTAAATTACAAATTAAATGCAACTAGTAAACTATTTTATGGAACTTGGAAAAGAAAATGAATTAGCTTTTGAACCTATTATTTAGTGCTTAAGTAAAAATTAGATTTATGAAATCCATATTATTGACACCCAATTTTGACCGACTTATATCTTATTTTGATTACTATTTGTTTAAATAAATATTTTTAAAATTAATTTTCTTTTATTTATATATGTAAACTAGTATATTATTTTTCTCTAAACTATTTGTACCGATATTCATAATTTTATAACAGTTCATCTTTTATTTATCACTATTTGTCTCCATCGACATGCTTTCTTCAGTAGGGGCATTTCTGAAAAAGGTTAATTTATTTTTGTTTTATTTAAATTTAAATATTGTAATTTTTTTTAGAAATTATGATACCCTCTTAGCTTTGACCTTTAATTTTAAATTCATATATACTTTAGTTGTAGCTTTACTATTTTGAATATCACTAATATTTATATAAATTTTATAACTACTGTGAATAAAAATATCAATTATCGATGAAGAAAATTGTGAATCAACCCACCGGACCGTGCGTACACCTACACTAACACCTAAGACATTAAATGTGAAACTGAACAAATTATAAGTTAACACCCTATTTACATATAGAAATGCTCTTAACCAATTTAAAAATAAATTCCTTTAGTATAGAGTTACACTGAACCTTCCCCAAGGAATTAGTCTAACCAGGTACAACAACTTTTAAGAGGATACGCATTTTATATTAAATAGACATAGCTCCCACCATGAAGGAAGAAGAGTAGAAGCTATCAGAGATCAATTTCGTCTTCACCTATGAACCATATCTAAATCCTGAAACCAAACTATGCCAAATGGCATAGCAAGAAGAGTAGCAATACAAATAACACGTACTGTTGGGCATCATCAGTCGACCAGAATCCACCACATAATATCATGCAAATTAATCAATCGAAATATGCAATTTGAAGATAAAATTAGCTATAATGACCCTCCAGACCACATCCACTATTTTTAAATATTTTTAATATTTAGAGCTTTTCCTATAACAACCTCAAGAAATTTATGATTTGTTGAAACTGATAGTTCAGTCGCCGGGTTGTTCGTTTGAGTTTTGTGCGAGATTCTATGTTTTGGAGCCTTTGAAACTTGAACGGTTGACTTCGATCAAAAGCTTAGATAGACATCCTCAAAATGGAATGTTGATGGTTTTGTTAGCTGCGGAACATTGAGTTTGGTCTATAAGGACCTTTGGTTCATGTCTAGAGCTCCCAGTATGAGTTTGAGCTTTTAAGAGAGATTTTGGAAAACTTAGCCCAAAATTGACTACGGTCAATATTCATAGAATTAATTGTCCTATGAGAATTCTTTTAGTGCATTAGCTCTGGAATGTTGAATTTGGTTTTGTATATAACCTTTAGCTTGGTCTCGAGGTCTTCATTTTGATTTTGGACACTCGGTTTCTTTCTTTGTAATAGTTAAAGTGTTGACATCAACAAAAATATTTAATAAATGACATCTTAATGTTGTATAGTTGATTCTATTGAATCCATAATATCTTTAACAATCAGATTTCACATATGATTTGTGTTGATGGGACTCTGAATGAGTTCGGAGCATCAAAATCAAAGTTTAGCTTGTGTTGGTACTGGTGCAACCGCTTAAGCAGCCTCCAGACCGCTTTGGTGGTGTTCTACCAACCTTGAATTACTCCTTCAAATGATGATTCTTCACAAAATCCTTTCATTCCCTAAAAAGAGATGTTTTTTCTTATGTTATAGTTGTTGAGTTGGTTGTAGTATTTCAGGCCTGAGGCCTTGATTGAGGATTAGTTGGATTCCAGGTTAGTTTATGTGCATTAGGTGTGAGGTATTGCAGTGTTATGCCTTTATGCAATTTGGATGTTATTGTTTGGTTGCTGGTGATGGCATGCAATGCATTGGTTTGTCATTCTCACGTGATTTGTAGTATGACCCCGGTGCATGCATTGGTTCTCAACATCTTCTTTGAGAAGTAGGGGTTTTGCCCGAATTACTTCTAACTGATCTTTCTATGGGAGTTGTACTACATTTACTACTATATAAATGAGATTTGAAATAAAGAGGCATCGATGATGCACTCACTTTTTACTTGACCGGTTGGAGAGTCGCCGACCCTTTGGATATTGTTTGTTCTATTTTTTCTCTGGTCATCATGATAGATCAGATCCAACTAGATCAATTATGTAAGACATATATTGGGACCATATAGGTATATACAAATGTGTGATCCATTGAACATGAAAAATGAGGCACATGGGTCCTACTTGATTGTCAGAGGCAGAAGGTATGTGTATATACCTTGGCACGAGACACTTGGCACTGATGGTACTACTAATTTTATTGCATAATTCACATTTATATGCATTGCCTATCACCAACATAATTGGTTGTTTGTACTTGTTGATCTTATAGGGTATCGTACGAGTTTAGTTTGTTGTTGTTTACGTTCTGGGCATATGGGGGGGCTCAGTAAGGTTATTGTCTGATTGAATGTGTACTTGAGGCAGTATGAAGGCGGTCCCTTGTTTGATGGTAGATACTGCCTTTGTTCTCTTCTAATTGACATTCTTTATATATGGTTTAGTTTAAAATGACTTTCTTGGCTCTTATGTGATATTTGTGGTTTTTCCATATGTATTCTTTTTATTACTTGTCATCCTTAGTTGAATTTTGTTGTAAATAGGTTTGTGGCTGTCACAACCCGAGTCTCTGGACGTGGCCGGCACTCGAGAACCATTGTTGGTCTCCAAGCGAACTCTCATCTTGGTTGTCTACAAGCGGAAGACTGACTCAAGAATAAAAAAACTTAAAAACTGAAAAAAATTCATGAAACTCAAATACAAAGCTTTAACTCAAATAATATACTCTGAATATAAATAGAATATTCAACTAGCCAACAATAGGCAACTCAAGTCTTTAAAACATTTAATAAGATAAATGAAACAAACTTCTCAAACTCTACTTTTGCAACACTTCGGAAACTAGAGCTTAACATGAGAGTTAGAGTCATAAACGTACCTTCCCGTACCTTAAAATATAGGGTTTCATGTTAGAACGTCAAGGTACAAACCCCTAGGACCAACCATGGGTCCTTGAGGAAAACACTTGGAAGTTGCCTGGGCAGTGACCTACGGAGGGCACCCATGCCTCGTGGGTGAGGGGCGTAGGTCAAGGCCTGGAAAATAGGTTCCAAAACCCCGACCCATGGTTCACCAGCACGCCATGTGGGTCCACCCATGGGCTGGGGTCTTGGTGTCGTGGGTGAGGCTTGACTTAGGGGCATTTTGGGGTTTTCCATTTTAAGTTAATATTAAGTGACAACGTTTTACACTAAATTAAACTAACTATATAAGGTTTTTAAGTCCCTAAATTAAGTCATCTTCTTCACAATTCCAAAATCCCAAATCAAAACCAACTTTTCCCCCAAAACTCTCTCTAGAACTCCAAGGAAGAAGAAGAAGAAAGTGAAAACTAGGGTTGAAGGAGCAAGTTTTTCTACTCAATTTCATTGGGAATTCATCACTAAGGTATGGTAGTCCTTCATCCATGGATAGTCTTCATCCATGGAGTCCCTCCAAACTCAATTTCAAATTAGTAATTCCCCCAAAAGCTAGAGTTTTACTCCAAGTCATGGATTCCTTTCCAAAAATGATTCTAATGATTTAATTACTTTATATTATGATTGAATTGATGTTTTGTTATGGTTTTATGATGAAATATCCCAAAAATCCATGAAATCCCCATATTCCCAACATATGACCTTGTGATGTAGGTGAATTGTAAAAAGAAGAGTATTATGAGATTATGCTTATGGTAATTTAGTTAATTGAATCAAGTTATTATCCATATCTAATGTAGTAATTCTAGATGTGTTGATGGAATATGATTTATGGTCCTTGAAGGGTAAAATATGTGAATTATGCACGATTATGAGCTTTATGTATAAGCTTCAAGAACACTTTGAGAGTAAAGTGATTATGATTATGATCTAGTTGTTGTGTTGTTGGAAGGTTATCCTCATGTACACACTTATGTATGAGTCTGATATGATGTGAGTAGTTTCCTCACAATATGATAATTCTAAGGTTGAAAGACTATTCTCACCTATTGAATCTAGGAGTTATAGTAGGATTTTTATTGGATTGAGTGTCAAGACATTCTTCCATGATTATGAACTTAAGTCAAGAATTAATATGAACTCCATGGGAATTATGCTTAGCATCGAGTGGATAGTGATATGAGATAGAAGCCTTCACGTTAGTAGAGGCCGGGTTTCTAGGAGCAATCTCTTCGGATGGAAGCCTTCACGTTAGTAGAGGCCGGATTTCTAGTAGCAATCCCCTTATCCCATAAACCATGTGACCTCATAGGTCTTTAGCTAGTGGATCCACCTAAGCTAAGAGTATGGTTCTACCTTAGGCAAGTAGGACAACCCCTTTTCAGTGTGGGGTAAACACCATATTCCATGTTAAGCACACATGGTCTATGTCGGTTAAGGCTTATCCCATTATGATAGTATGAACAAGAATATGAATTATGAACTATAGTTACTCAAGGAGCTTTACTTAGTATGGGTGGGATTATGGGATCTTATTCATGCATTGCACAAGTATGATTTGAGGGTATTCTATGGTATGTTCTTTATGGTATGATGATCTATGAGTTGGTTATGATTATGACTTACGCATTTCCATTATCTTCTAAATGATGCTTTAACTTAAT
This sequence comes from Solanum gracilifrons, assembly GCA_029582605.1. Taxonomy (NCBI): domain Eukaryota; kingdom Viridiplantae; phylum Streptophyta; class Magnoliopsida; order Solanales; family Solanaceae; genus Solanum; species Solanum gracilifrons. The sequence goes on along the minus strand of JAJOOH010011775.1, from coordinate 70,229 downwards.
AAATTGCATGCATTCAACTAAAATGTCCCTTTTTGCATGATTTTAAGGTTTTTATGCATGGCTATCATACTTAGTGTATTTTTGTACTAACCCATATTTTCCTACATTTTCCCCAAGTGTAGTGTCCGGTTCTTAAGGAGGTCATCATTTGGTTCAAGCTTGGATTCGACTATTCTCCTTGTTTGTTGGTGAGTCCTCATGGTTCGAGGACAAATATTGTCATTTAGAAGTTTCATTCTTGTATTTGACTTTCGGATTATGTTGTATGGGTTGTGATTCTATTTGATTCGACTATTGTAATAAATGGCTAATTGAGACAAGTCTAGACTTTCGCTTTCCTTTATGTAAAAAATTGGACTTAAAATGTGTTTTATGCTTTATTGTTCTGATGCTTTATGTTATGATATGCTAAGTGGCTTACATGGTGCCTTTCGGGGTTCTATGTGCCTTGTTATGTCTAGGGGGTACCCTTGTATGAATTTGGGTGAAGGAAATGAAAGCATCAAATTGGAATATTATGTGTTCATTATAATAAGATAAAATACTCTGTAAGTTTTCATTATAAAAAAATGAGATATTCTCTTATACCACAAACATGCCTTAATTTTGACTTTCAACAACAAGGACATGTGCACAATCCTAAAAAGCAATGTGGTTTATATCCACAAGAACATCTACCCATATAAATATTGTCTTTATTGAAAGAAACATTTCTCGTTATTCTTACAGGACATATATATTTTCCATCATAACAAAGCACAAATCCAAGTTTACAAGAATGAGGATTACAATCTTTTGATGTTTGACACTATTGATCTTCTCCCAATACCATACATGATTGTAAACCTATATCACAACAAAATAAATATTAATGTCATTGATTCAAGTAAATTCATCGACAAAACATAGAATTTAAACATATATAGTCTCTTCAAGTTACTACCACTATGTTTATAATGATGTTCAATCAATTAATATCGATATGATCTTGTGACCAAGGTCAAACTTGTAAACTTCAAATTAATAACAAATAAAAAAATAAATATTTTCTAATTTTCACTCTGTACGTCAACATAAGTGGGGGACTAAATTTAATAAATAAAAAAATTTGAAAATATTTCATAATATTTGTATGGCTATACGAGATTTGGCAATAACAATTGCCTCGTAGAGCCATATATTCAATCAAAATATCTAAAATTACACTAAACTATCAAATTAATTTTTATGTATTCTCTGTAATAATTTGATGCATACCCCAGTGAGAAATTAAATAGATCTAAATGTAACCTTAAAAAATTAATAAATATCCAAAATACCTTATTTGAGTTCCACTAAATCAACGAAATCAGACCCATTCTTCTATGACGAAAAAATTGATATAGGGAGAAAATATATTTGAGACAAATAATAATATGAATCAATAGATAAACATATATAAGTGTAATACAAATCGCAAACGTTTAAGTTTTTCATATACATGTGTATGTACATAGCATATGACAGTATGTGTATATGTATAAAGAAAACAAAGTTACTGACTTGTCATATAAGAAGAGATAAATGAGAAGGATAGAGGGATAGGGAGAGAGAAGATGAGGAAAAAGGAAAAGAAACTTAACCGAGTAAAATAAACACACAAAGAAGAGTGAATACAATGGTTGATTCCTTCTTCATCTTCTTTACAGCTTCACTATATCTCCAATCTCAATGATAATCTTTGTATTTTGTATATTGATTCAAAACGCAAGTCCTAATATATATAAGACATAGGTGGTACACCAACTTGCCAAGTGAATTCAATCAATAAATTTTTAAATCTAGAAGAAGTGGGTAAATTACAAATTAAATACAACTAGTCAACTATTCTATGAAAGTTGGAGCAGAAAATTAATTAGCTTTTGGACTTATTATTTAGTGCTTAAATAAAAATTAGATTTTTGAAATCCATATTGTTGACACCCAATTTTGACCGACTTATCTTATTTTTATTACAATTTATTTAAATAAATATTTTTAAGATTAATTTCTTTTATTTATATATGTAAACTAGTATATTATTTTTGCCCAAACTAGTAATACTGCTATTCTTAATTTTATAATAATTCATCTTTATTTCACTATTTGTCTCCATCGACGTGCCTGCTTCAGCAGAGGCATTTACGAAAAAGATTAATTTTTATTTTATTTTATTTTATTTTAATTAAAATATTGTATTTTTTTAGAAATTATGATAGCCTCTTTAGCTTTAGCCTTTAATTTTAAATTCAAACATACTTTAGGTGTAGCTTTATCATTTCAAATATCACTAATATTTATTTAAATTTTATAACTCCTTTTAATAAAAATATCAATTATTGATGAAGAAAATTGTGAATAAACTCATCGCACTGTGCGGACACCTACTCTAACACCTATATAGGAAAACTCTTACCCCCTAACTAAGACATTAAATGTAAAACTTAAAAAACTATAAGCTAACACCCTATTTACATATATAAATACTCTTCTGTGACAACCCAAAAATGCACGTGATGACACATGTCTATTCCCACCAAGACAAGTCATCTTCAACCCAATGAAAAAGAAAGAAATGCGAAAATATAAAACTAGAACAAGATCAAAGGCGGGGAATTTATTCATTCTAAACAATACCCCAAAACCTGGTTATCACGTGTACAAGCCACTAATATAAAAATAGAATTTGAAAGATAAATAGAAGTCTCATAGTTTTTGTTTCTCAAATAGAATAAAACATAATGTAAAGGAACAAGAGGGCCCGCCGAATGACAAGCACCAACCGCTCAAAATCCTTGACAAGCCTCGAAATCATCAGAAGGAGAAAGAGATCACACGGGTCCGGGATCGAAACCTACACAAGTGTAGAAACAAGGGGTGAGTATTAACAACATCTTAATAAATAAGGAAACCTAGTAAGAATTTTGAGTACCTTTTACACTCCAAATGAACCTCCTCATACTACAACCTGCACAGAAATCAGCCCAACCTAACAGTTCTACAATACACGGCTCACAAGGCCTAATATTCACAGTTCGATAGTCACATTTCAAGAATAAAAAAATTCAAGTAAGTCAACCTCAATGTCAAGTAGATTAATCACATGTAACAAGTACATCAATCACATTTAACAAGTATGCCACACATAAGAACAGAAATGCATTAAATCACAATGATCAATCTGTAACACCTCGGTCTTAGAAAGTGCTAATTTTAGAAAGAACTAAATTAGAAATAGCCAATTTGAGATTTGTGCAAGTTAGTCTTCAATTGTGAGTTTTAGGTTACCTTCAAATGACAATAACTTTCAGTCCATGATGATTTATGTGGCCTATGAGATAAAAAATGAAAGATCTTTGAATCCTCTTTCCAATGCCCCCGAGTTTGCTAATTTCCGAGTTCAGACGAGGGAGATATGCGTGTTTTAGTACAGCCTGTCTAGTTAAGGAAATTCATCCAAATTGAGGAGGGGTATTTTGGTCTTTTCCTTACCCTCACTAGCCCCACAAGTTTTTACACCCAAATTAGGGGTCAAAACTGATTAAAATCAGTTTACGCTAAAGTCTAAAAATGTTTGGAAGGTAAGGGCAATGTTTAAGAGGAGAAAAGGGAGAAAAGCTTCAAGCGTTCAAGAGTCTTGCGATATTTGAGGATTTTCGCAAAGAATTTGAGTCTTTAGAGGTATGTAAGCTTTCATAGTGATGAGTTAGTTAACCCTCACACCAATCATGAGTTTTTTTATCAAGTTCGTCCATGAAATCTATGTATTGAAGCTCTTGATGAGTTTTCTTGAAGTTTCGTTCTTCAATCTTTATTATTGGAGTTTGATGAGTTCTTGAGGTGAGAGTTTTGAGATTGAGGGTTGTACTTGAGGAAATTTGAGTAGATTTTCGTTTACTTATATTGGGCGTACAAATTTAAGAGAGTTAGGAAGAAATCAATCGCTTCTAAGTGAATTAGGGCAAAAAATTGAGAAGACAAATTCGTCAGAACATTCTGGGAGGGGGTGGAGCGACGCGCCACATATGCGCTTGGAGGGCTGGTGCGCCACACCTGCAGTGTGCCAGAGTTGGTCATCTGAAGTTGAGGGGTTGGCGCCCTGCACCAAGAATGCGCCAGGGTCACCTGTCCCACCCGTCTTCGGTCTTTCATTCCGTCTGAATTCTTTTAAAATGTATCTTCGCTCTCTTCCTGATTATAACTTTCCAAACTACATATAATCATTAAGAAGTTATATATATCCTAATCATAACTCTTGAATTTATAATTCAAATTCAAGATAGAGTTAAGAGTAAAGTTTGAGAAAGTTCTTTGAGTCAATTTGAGAAGTCTTTTACAATTGTTTAAAACTTATTTTAAGACTTGAGTACTTGAGTATGAGGATGAGGAGAGTCGAGTTTCATTTTTCAAAATGAATATAAGGAAACTAAGTATTCCCAAGAGTAAATGTTTTACATTTTAAAATGAGAGGAAACTTTGATTTCCAAACGAGTTCATGAGGAGTTTTTGAGCACTATCTCTTTTAAGAGAACCTTTTGAGTAATAATCTCAAAGTTTGAGGATGAGGAAATGTTTTTAAATATATAAGCATGAGTTATATTATTGGGAGTAGTATTGGCACCGATATGGGAACGAGTTTAGACAACTCAAAGTCCTCATAACCATGCATGCCAACATGGGTAAAAAGGGTCATACTTTTTAGATGATTACTTATTGCTTTTAAGAATAGCTTAGTAGATCCACTTAGTTGAGGATGTATTATACTCCACCAAGGTATAGGACAATCCTGGCAGTGTGGGCGAGACACTGTATCATCACATAACTCATAGTGATGGTTGTCCGTTAGAGAATCTCCCAAATAAGAGTGAAAGAGTTAATATTGTATTTTTAAAGACATTGAGTTATTATCTACTGTTTTAAAATCTTTATTTATAATGCATCTTTATTGTTGCTTTTATATTGCACTGAGTTGAGTATTTCTGAGTTTGAGTATCCTTGAGTTGAGATTAGTTGAGTTGAGATGAGGTGAGTATGTTCTTCCTTTTTTATCAGTTTAAGCTTATGTTTGTGCTTTAGAGTTCCCCTTGCATGCTCGTACATTCCATGTACTGTCGCCATTTGGCCTGTATCTTTCATGATGCAGGTAATCAGGGTCATCAACAGGCGCTCCGTTGATACCACTTGCAGTTCCAGAGTTGCTTTGGTGAGCCTCCTAGCTTCGGAAGGTTCCACATCTACTTTTAGTTTTGTTAGGAGGTCGTGGGTCTTGTCCCGATTTTCATCATAGTTATTAGAGGCTTCGTAGATAGTGGTTTTTTTAGGAGTCTTTTTAATTTCCATTGTGAAATGTTTAAGACTTGAGTCGCCTTCTTATGGCTAGTTGAATATTTTAAATATTCTGAGTTATGTATCTGAGACACTTGAGTTAAACCTTTACTTTCAAGTTCATATAATGTTGAGTAAGTCTTCCGCTATGTATTGAGCCAGGCCAAGGGTTTTCTTGGGGACTAGCAATAGTTCTTGAGTGCCAGTTACGTCCAGGGTGTAGGCTCTGGGCTTGACACAATCTCTCACCAAAATCATTTCCCATTGGCATAATATCACTAGCCGAAACCATTTTCCATCGGCTTTATATCACATCACTAGCCGGAACCACTTCCATCGGCTTAATAACAATCACCAGTAAAGACCTCAGCATCATAACAATCGCCGGTGAAAACCTCGGCATCATAAACACTTGCCGACATAGACCTCGGCATTATAAGCACTTTTCGGCAAATACCTCATCATCAAAACTATCACATGTTTCATCACGGTATTCAACAATCAATGCACATAAGCAATATCACATCACATGGAAGAGACAACAATTTATACAATTCAAGTCCATTTTCGTGCTATCAAGCATTTCATCAATCAATCAACAAGGTTACAACAAGACAATTCACAAACTTCATTATCATCACATAGCCTTTTCATTTCAACCCATTTTTATTAATTAAGAGATATCAAGTGGATACTTAACCCTTTGCCTCAGTCCCATTACTCCCAAAACACAAGCAACGAAAGGAATGGACGAATTCTACTAGAATACAAGGTTTAGGAGATTACTTACCTTAATTAATCAATAATCACTCCAAGAGTTGTGTCTTCCCCTTTCGAATCACTTCTAAAGCCATATAATGTATATACAAACAAGCATTCGCCATCACATTCAAGAAATAACAATACCCACATCAGTTATATAGAGAAATGGGTCAATCAACTCAAAACCCAATTTCAAAATGGAGGTTTGAATATGAAATTTAATACTTGAAAACAATACTCAAGGATTTAGGAACTCATTGGGAAAAATCATTTTGAAAAAAGACTCAAAAATAGTTCACCATCTCCATTTTAGCTTAGAACTTGAGTTTTTGAAAAACCTTTCCATTTACCAATCAAAATCTCAAATTTCGATGTTAAAATCCATAAATAATCAAAGAAAAATGAAGTTTTAGGATCATAAAAGTTACCCAAATAATTTAGCATAAGAAATTCTTTCTAAAATCGCCACCAATGGTTCCCCAGGCTCAAAAATAAAATATGGGGCTTAAACTCCAAAATTTGTAGGTCAAAACCCCTTCTGATGTCGCTTTTGCAAACCAGGTTTCGCTTAGGTGAACCCTGTAAAAGCTGGGGGTCTCACTTTTGTGAGCCCCACCCAAAAGGCCAACCTCGCTTTTGCAAACCAGGTTTTGCTTACGTGGCTATCGCTAAAGCAAACCTAATTCCTCTTAAGCGAAGACCGCAGTACCAAAAATATCAACCAACACAAAAACATTAAAACGACTCTCAGGATTCATTCAGAACCTCGTGCACACAAACCACATATTCAAATCAATGATGCTCGACGCTCTAGATTCATTAGAACCATCAAAACACGAATCCAATGTCTCCTTGATTCAATATCCGTGAAAATCACAAGAAACCAACTCAACGCCTAAAAAGGCTAAAACAAGCTTGGAACCTCTGAAAAATTAACCAAGACCTCACCTAGGCCTAAAATCATCCCCCAAATCCAGCGAAACTCTCGAAATTCTGATCCAAGTATATGAACCCCAAATTTTGACCAAAGTCAACCTAAAGGATACAATTTCACAAATTTACAACTTAGGACCTCAAATTCCCAAAAAGACACCGAATCTAAAACTAACAACTCTCACATATTAGATTTCACCTTTTGAGACTGATGGAATCGACAAAATCCTATTTCAACACTCGAAACTCCAAAAGACACTGAAAACCACTTTTTTAACAACTTAAGTCTTTCAAACTGAAAACTTGCAAAATTCTCAACTTTTAACTTAAAGTTCAAAACCAACTTTAAAAACTCAATCATAGAAGACTCGGGGTCAATATCGGGATGGTTAAGCGGTAAATTTCATGGAAAAACAAAAAAATGACCAATCGGGTCATTACATCTTAACTCAATTTTTAAACAAATTCCTTTTGCTTAGAGTTACACTCAACCTTCACCCAAGGAAATAGTCTAACCAAGTACAACAAATTTTAAAAGGATGCATAGTTTTATATTATATAGACGTAGTTCCCACCATATAGGAAGAAGAGTAGAAGCTATCAGAGATCATTTTCGTCTTCACATATGAAACATCTCTAAATCCTGCAACAAAACTATGCCAGATGGCATAACAAGATTAGTAGAAATACAAATAATACGTATTGGTAGACATCCTTGGTCGACCTGAATCCACCATATAACATCATGCAACTTAATCAATCGAAACATGCAACTTGAAGATAAAGTAGGTTGTAATGTACCTTCAGGTTATTTCCACTATTTTTCTAATATTTTAGTGTTTAGAGCTTTTTTACTGCAGTCTCAATAAATTTATGATTTATTGAGGCTGATAGTTCAGTTGTCAGATTGTTTGTTTGGGTTTTGTGTGAGTTTCTATGTTTTGGAGCATTTGAAACTTGAATGGTTGACTTCGGTCAAAAGTTCAGATAGACGGCCTTAGAATGGTATTTTGATGGTTTCCTTAGATGTGAAACATTGAGATTGGTCTAGAAGGACATTGTGATTATTTCTCTGAGAATATTTTCAACGCTTTAGTTCTGGAATGTTGAATTTAGTTTAGTAGGACCTTTGGTTTGGGTCTCTAGGTCTTCATTTCAATTTTGAACACTCGATTACTTTCTTTGTAATAGTTAAAGTGTTTAATTTAACCAAAATATTTAGTAAATGACCTTTTAAGGTTGTATTATTGATTTTGTTGAGTTTGGAATAAGTTTAGAATCTGACTTCACATATGATTTGTGTTCACGGGACTCAGGATGAGTCTGAAGCATCAAAATCAAAGTTTAGCATATGTTGGTACTGGTGCAACTACTTAAGCGGCCTCTAGACCACTTTGGCTATGTTTGAAAAACCTTGAGTTACTCCTTCAAATGTTGAATCTTCATAATTCTTTTCATTGCCTAAAAAAGTTGTTTTCTCTTATGTTATCGTTGTTGAATTGGTTGGAGTATTTTGGGCCTGAGGCCTTGATTGAGCATGAACTGATTCCAGTTTAGTTTCTGTGCTTTAGGTGTGAGTTATTGCGGTATGATGCCTTCTGTGATTTGGATGTTATTGTTTGGATGCTGGTGATGGTATACATTGTATTGATTTCTCAATCTCACGTAATTTGTAGTATGACCCCGGTGCATGCATTCGTTCTCAACATCTTCTTTGAGAAGTAGGGTTTTTGCTCGAATTACTTCTAACTGATCTTTCTATGGGAGTTGTACTACATTTACTACTTTATAAATTGACTTTGAAATATGGAGGCATCGATGATGCACTCAAATATTACTTGACCGGTTGGAGAGTCGCTGACCCTTTTGATATTGGTTTTTCTATTTATCTCTGGTCACCATGAAAGATCGGATCCAACCAGATCAATTATGTAAGACCTAGATTAGGACCATACAAGTATATACAAATGTGTGATCCATTGAACATGAAGAGGGAGACACATGGGTCCTACCTGGTTGTCGGATGCATGAGGTAGGTGTATATACCTTGGCACGAGGCACTTGACATTGATGGTACTACTAATTTTATTGAATAACTCACATTCATATGCATTGACTATTACTAACATAATTGGTTGCTGTTTGTACTTGTTGGTCTTATGGGGTGCTGTATGGGTTTAGTTTGTTATTGTTTACCTTTTGGGCATATAGGGGCTCGGTAAGGTTATTGTTTCATTGATTGTGTACTTGAGGTAGTATAAAGGGTGGTCCTTTGTTTGATGGTAGATACTGCCTTTGTTCTCTTCTAATTGACATTATTTATGTAGGGTATGGTTTAGAATGGCCTTCTTGGCTTTTATGTGATGTTGTGATTATTCCGATTAGTATGCCTTCGACTAGTTGTCATCCTTCGTTGAGTTTTGTTGTAAATGAGTTTTTGGCCTAGCACCTCCGGGTACGTCCCCTTGCTTCATTTACCTGCTTTCTTTATCCTCTTTCCTTGTATCAATTTATTTCCTATTATGATTTCCTGGTTATTGCTTTAGATACTTGTGATATATGCTCCCTTCTTAGCTGTTGTTTATGCTTGCTTTATCTTTGGAGCTCAGTCGGCATATACTTATTGAGTTCTACTTGTTGGTAGTCATACTCCCTGCTGCACCCTGCAGATAGTACTATAAGTTTTTGTTGCTGATTTGGATCTCGTGCGAAGAATCTCTTGGCATTTAGGGACTGGGTGAGCTACTGACATTTGGAGTTGCCTATCTCCCTCTGTTTTGGCTAGGATTGGTTCAACCACAAAAGGATTGGTGTAGGTGTCGGTAACGATGGTTTGGGTTGTGACATCAACATTTTAGCCCATTATTGCTATTCTCAGCTTCCTCATTATTCTGTGCTCAATCGTATAGTATGCCAAATGAAGGGTTGTTTGGGATTAGTAGTGGTTATGATTTCCGGCCACACCCAGGATGTAAAACCGAGGAATGACACCTTTAGCATATTAAGATTTGCAATAAAAATTAAAGGAGAACATAGAATTTTCAAGTTTATGATTCATGATGTGAGGCCATATACTTATTAGTAATCATTATTTGCCTCACATTTAGTATTTTTATTTTTCCTTTTTGAGGATGAATTTCAAGGACTGTGCTTAATAGTATATCTTATTTGTAAGATTAAATTGATGTAAAGATGAAGAAGTTTGAAGCTACAACGAATTAAAGATGAAAGATTATAGAAGAAAATCAAGAAGATAACTTAATCGATTAAATTGAATATAATAATGTATAATATACAAGAAGTACATATTACACGAATTGTGAATTGCTGCAAATGGAGCTGCCATGTGGCAGTGTCTGAAGACACACACAAATTGAAGGCGCCAGTGTTTTACACGGAATTCAATTCTTTTGGTTTTGAGTTTTTCAATTTGTTTTTGGACTCTATTATTTTATTTAGGGTTTTCTATATTTATAAATAGTCCATAAGAATAAATTATTGAGGGAATGATACTTTGCAGAGAAAAGTAATTATACTTTTGAGGGTTCTTTTCTTCTTTTCCATTTTTAGATATTAGTAGTTAAAGACCCTTGTTCTGGTGTTGTGGCTATGAATGATTGTTTAGTATTGAATTTTATGGATTGAAGTTGGTTATCGCATAAATTGCTCTTTTGTTCTTGATTATTTTTTTTGTGATTGGACACCATTGAGGTAAACTGATTATCCAAATTGAACTCTGGAAAGGAATAAGAGGATAAGACGTGGGATAAAAGGAGCATGATCATCTCTAGAAATTAAGGTTGATTTGTATCTAGGATAGGGGTATACCTAGAGACCTTACTTGGTTACTAAACAATATGAAATTTAATGCTCCGCACTTCATTCAGTCTATCCCCGCTCAACGATATAGTTATACTGCCAATTGTGGTAGACGATTAGAGGTCGGGAGACTGTGATCATACATTCAACCTTGTAAATCAGCAATTTGATAACCAATTGAAGTCCATAGAAGAAAATGCTATGCATAACTTCTAAGTAGACTGCAACCCTGGAATTTTCTCCAATCATAGTAAGGTAATATTAGTATTTAAATCTTTTATTTATAAATTAAATTCTTTTGGCGCTCTTGAATAAATATTTAGACTAGTATAATTTAGTAAAAATAATTAATAAACAAGTCCTTTGAGTTCGATAATTTGATTCTTTTAGAGCCACTATATTACTTGTGTGACCACGCACACTTGTGTGTGTAATTGGAAGCAACAATTCCCATAGATATCTTAAGATTATTCTATATTATAAGAATTATATTCATAGTCAAATAAATTATTCACAAATAATTAGTGGATTTTAAAACTCAAGTACCACAATAGATTTATCCGTGTATGAATTTGGGTGAAGGAAATGAAAGCATCAAATTGGAATATTATGTGTTCATTATAATAAGATAAAATACTCTATAAGTTTTCATTATAAAAAGATGAGATATTCTCTTATACCTCAAACATGTTTAATTTTGACTTTCAACAACAAGGACATGTGCACAATCCTAAGACACAATGTGGTTTACATCCACAAGAACATCTACCCATATAAATATTGTCTTTCTTGAAAGAAACATTTCTCCTAATTCTTACAGGACATACACATTTTCCATCATAACAAAGCACAAATCCAAGTTTACAAGAATGAGGATTACAATCTTTTGCTATTTGACACTGTTGATTTTCTCCCAATACCATACGTGATTGTAAGCCTATATCACAACAAAATAAATATTAATATCATTGATTCAAGTAAATTCATCGACAATACATATAATTTAAACATATATAGTCTCTTCAAGTTACTACCACTATGTTTATAATGATGTTCAATCAATTAATATCGATATGATCTTGTGACCAGGGTCAAACTTGTAAACTTCAAATTAATAACAAATAAAAATAAATATTTTCTAATTTTCACTTTGTACGTCAAAATAAAGTGGGGCACTAAATTTAATAAATAAAAAAGTTTGAAAATATTTCATAATATTTGTATGGCTATACGAGATTTGGCAATAACAATTGTCTCGTAGAGCCAAATAGTCAATCAAAATATCTAAATTTACACTAAACTATCAAATTAAGTTTTATGTATTCTCTGTAATAATTTGATGCATACCCCAGTGAGAAATTAAATAGATCTAAATGTACCCTTAAAAAATTAATAAATATCCAAAATACCTTATTTGAGTTTCACTAAATCAACAAAATCAGACCCATTCTTCTATGACAAAAAAATTGATATAGGGAGAAAATATATTTGATATAAAATATAATAATATGGATCAATAGGTAAACATATATAAGTGTAATACAAATCGCAAACGTTTAACTTTTCCATATACATGTGTATGTACATAGCATATGACAGTATGCGTATATGTATAAAGAAAAAAAAGTTACCGACATATCATATAAGAGGAGATAAATGAGAAGGATAGAGGGATAGGGGGAGAGAAGATGAGGAAAAAGGAAAAGAAACTTAACCGAGTAAAATAAACACACAAAGAAGAGTGAATACAATGGTTGATTCCTTCTTCATCTTCTTTACAACTTCACTATATCTCTAATATCAATGATAATATTTTTATTTTGTATATTGATTGAAAACACAAGTCCTAATATATATAAGACATAGGTGGTACACCAACTTGCCAAGTGAATTCAATCAATAAATTTTTAAATCTAGAAGAAGTAGGCAAATTACAAAATTAATAGCAACTAGTCAATTATTCTATGCAAGTTGGAAAGTAAAACTAATTAGCTTTTGGACTTGTTATTTAGTGCTTAAATATTAATCATATTTATGAAATCCATATGGTTCACACCCAATTTTGACCGACTTATATCTTATTTTGATTACTATTTGATTAAATAAATATTTTTAAAATTAATTTCTTTTATTTATATATGTAAACTAGTATATAATTTTTTGTCTAAACTATTAGTACTAATATTCATAATTTTATAATAATTCATCTTTTATTTATCACTATTTGTCTCCATCGACCTGTCTACTTTAGCATGGACATTTCCGAAAAAAGTTTAAAAAATATTGTTTGGTTTTATTTTAATTTAAATATTGTACTCTTTTCTTTAGAAATTATGATACCCTCTTTAACTTTGACCTTTAATTTTAAATTCATATATACTTTAGTTGTAGCTTTATTATTTTGAATATCCCTAATATTAATATAAATTTGATAACTACTTTGAATGAAAATATCAATTATAGATGAGGAAAATTGTGACTCAAATGTGAAACTCAATAAACAATAAGCTAACCCGCTATTTACATATGAAAATACTCTTAACTCAATTTAAAAATGAATTCCTTTTGTTTAGAGTTACACTGAACCTTCCCAAAGGAACTATTCTAACTAGGTAGAAGAGCTCTTAAGAGGATACACAGTTTTAAATTAAATAGACACAACTCCCACCGTGAAGGAAAAAAGTAGAAGCTATCATAGATCATTTTCGTCTTCACCTATGAAACATCACTTAATTTTGCAACCAAATTATACCAAATGGCATAGCAAGAGTAGTGGTAGTACAAATAACACATATTGGTAGACATCATCGGTCGACCCGAATTCACCACATAATATCATACAAATAATCAACCAAAACATGCAACTTGAAGATAAAATTAGTTGTGATTACCCTCCAAGTCATTTCCACTATTTTCTAATATTTTCGGCATTTAAGGATTTCCTATAGCAGCCCCAAGAAATTTATGACTTGTTGAGACTGATATCTTAGTCATCGGGTTGTTCATTTGGGTTTTGTGCGAGTTTCTGTGTAGATGGTTCAATATTGCAGTTCGACTTCGAGGTAAGCTGTGATCTACTTTCTCTTAGATTGTGCTTGATAAGATAATGTTTAGCATAAATTGCATGTGAGTTCGGATTGTATGTAGCAGATTTAAGATTCTCTTCCTTATTCTTAATTTGTTCATTCTCTTATGAGCGGCTAGTTTAGTATCGTGAAATCCTTAGTTTAGGTTGGTAATTCCTTGTTTATGCCTTACTTTAGCGTTGGTAACCCCTTTAGGGTAGATGTTTGATGCTTTGTAGTAGTTGATGTGGTAAGTACCTTAGAACAAGTTTTGATGATCCTTTAGTTATTATTTCTACCTCTTGTAAGGATTTCTATAGTTTGGTACCCTTTGCTAGTGCAGGGACTATGGGGTTGCTTGGTATTGTGAGAACTCACTCAGATTAGACTTGTAAAAATGGCAAATCCCTATCTCATGGTTAGACTTTGGATCCTTTGATGCATATTATCACTGTAAAATGTAGTTAGGTGTACTTTGTTCCTTTATGTGGTGTCTTTAGGTAGATGTGGAGATTCTTGAGTTACTCCTTCGAATGTTAATTCTTCATAATTTTTGGGATTGCCTAAATAGGTGTCACACCCCAAGGCTACCCCCTAAACGTAAAATGAGACCTAGGATCACAAGTGACCCTAAGCTAACACTGAAGCTGACATATATCAAGTATGCTGAAAAATATAACTAAGTAAAACATGTACTATGTGAAGGCTAAATCAATTGATATCTGAAGAGGGAACAATCCCAACTAGTCTGAAAGTAAATATAAATAACAAGAGTTTAGTGATGAATGACATAACCACTTAACAACTCGAGCTGAATCTACTACTATGATTGAAAAGCCTCTAACTGAGTCGAGTTGCTGTGATATCCCCCCAGCTAACTCTAACAAGACTGAAAACTGAAAGTAAGGACTGAAAAGTAAAGCATGTCTATTGCCCTTGAAGTATGAGGACTCACCACTGAAGCTGCTGAATTCAGACCGGGAGTCAAACTAAGCATGTTCTAGATGTTGAATGCCTGAATCTACATCATGAAATGATGTAGTACAAAGTATGTGTCCGTACTTGGAATGTATTGAGCAAACAATATAAAGATACGCTAAGATGAACAAAGTATATAAGCTGATCAATGCATAACTGAGCAATGATATAACCTGAACAAGGATGCAGATATGTATTGAAATATAACTGAAAACTTCACTGGATGCATTGACCAAGTACTAGTCATGAAGATAACATGTTGATTTGTATACTGAAGTAAATGCTGAAAAAGTTGGTCAATGCAATAAGAGTCTGACTGTGGGAGCTACTATTAACCGACATAAACCACGTGCGCTAAACGTGGAGTTCGATGTATACGCCCTATTGTGAGGACCCAATATACCTTTCCAGGGGTATAGAGGCATGAATGTGGCGTGATCACTAAAATTGATGCCCAACTAAGGGGAGTTATAAAACTACATGGGCACGTAGTATTAGGACTTTGAAGGTACAATGAACCCTAGTCCAACTCAGTACTAAGTCTACTCCAAATTGAATGAAAAGCTAAAATGCACAGAAATACTGAGTAGCTCAAAATGCTGACTTGCTATCTCGGAATGCACATAAATATACTGAAATTTATGGCATTCAATTTCTAAAACATGATTTTTCTGACTGATCTTCCTAGCAAGTATAATTCATGAGTTAATAGTTAATACAAGCTAGGGTTCTGAATTCTATACATGCAAATTACACTGAATCATCGAGAATCATGTTATTTAGATCATGGGAAATATAACAACTAAAATCACTCTAAATCTTCAAAATCTTGAAACCCAGGTCTGAACAATTTATGAGAAATTGAAGAACTGACTAAATTTTAGGGACCTATTGGGTGAAAGGAACCCACTAGTGAAATCCCACAAACCTGGTGATGAAATCTATGGAGAAATCCTTTGGATTTCGGGGCTGAACTTCCTGCTTGTTCTTGGGAGAAGTAGTCGACTTTTCCTCTTCTTTTCGCTCTAAGTTGGGTAAGTTTTTGGAGAATGAGGGTTCTGGGTATTGTCTGACTAGATTATTAGGCTTAGACTGAGTAAAACAACATAGTTTAAGTGCCCAACACATAGGAGAGAAGACCAATGCGACCCTGACTTAAATGCTATCGAAGTGACTTCAAGACAGGCTTCACGGGCCGTCATGATGACAAAGGCCCATCTAGCAACTCGTGAAGATGTCCTGCCCATTAGGACTTCACTAAAATGGGCATAAATTTTTACTCGGAGCTTGGAATTAGGCAAACTTGGTGGCGTTGGAAAAAGGACTCGGAGATTTTTAATTTGATAGGTCATGGGACACCTAGTTCATTTTAAACTGAAAGACATGGTCATTTAAAGTTGACTCTAAACTCTAAGTTTGATAAGTCCCTTTCACGGACGACTTCACGGTCCCAGTGGATCTTCACAAACTGTTTAGACGTCCATGGTGCTTTACGAGTGTCTTTTGGGGTGAAACCTCACTTAAAAGGCGATGAAGTGACTTCAAGATAGGCTTCACAGGCTGTCTAGAGCACCATGTCCCATCAAGTGGATCATGAAGATGCTCTGCCTAACAAGGGTTCACTAAAACGAGCATAACTTTTTACTCCGGGTTCAAAATTAGGCAAACTTGGTGGATTTGGAAAAAGGACTCAAAGGCCTTTAATTTGATAGGTCGTGGGCCACCTTAATCATTTTGTCCGGAAAGATATGATCATTTGAAGTTAACTCAAATCTCAAAGTCTGTCAAGCCTCTTTCACGAGCCACTTCATGGCTTGTGAGAAGCTCCACGGACCGTCTAGTGGTCTGTGGTCCTTCACAGTAGCCATGGTGGTCCCGTGTCCCCCTCTTGGGCCACTTCACGGCCAATGAGGAGCTCCATGGACCGTTTAGTGGTCCGTGGTCTTTCATCTTTTCCTGGGTGCACAACCACGAGTAGGGTGACGGGTCGTGGTCTTCTTCACGGCCCGTGGAACCCCTCCATTGTTTGCCATTCAATCTTTGTTCTATATTTTGAGATGATACAACATATCCCCCTTGGGTTCGTCCTCGAATGAAGTCTACACAAGATAAGTTTAGAGGAAAGAGCTGAAATCCCTACCAACTGAATACTGAAACTGATATCTAACTGAACTGAGTTTCGTGAACATGCAAATATGCTGAAATGCAAGGATAACTGAGGTAGCAAGATACTGATACTAAATTACACAAGTGTAAATTAAGATACTGGAGGGGAACTATTACCTCAAGCTGAAACGGAATTGGAAGAAAAGTGGTGAGGATACTTGGCCATCATGGCTGATTCTACTTCCCAAGTAGCTCCCTCTACGGACTGAATCCTTCACAAAACCTTTTATGAAATGACTTCCTTATTTCTCAACCTACGAACCTGATGGTCAAAGAATCTCAACTGTCACCTCTTCATAAGTAAGACTATCCTTCACAACCACACTCTCTAATGGTACTATCGATGCCGGATCACCTACACACTTTCTCAACAAGGAAATGTGTAAGACTGGATGAACTAGTGCTAGTTCTGTTGGCAGCTCTAATTCATAAGCCACATTACCAACCCTTTCCAGGAATGTAAGGACCTACATACCTGGTACTAAGCTTTCCTTTCTTGCCAAATCTCATCACTGCTTTCATGGGTGACACTTTTAGGAAAACCCAATCATCGATTTTAAACTTTAAGTCCATTCTCCTTACATCTGCATAGGACTTGTGATGACTCTGAGTTGTCTTTAGTCTATCGTTGATGAGTTGAACTTTCTCCATAGCCTCATGAACCGAAACTGGCCCAATCAAAGCTGTTTCACCTACTTCGAACCAACAAATAAGAGACCTGCATCTACGCCCATATAGTTCCTCATAATGGGCCATATGAATACTAGAATGGAAGTTGTTATTATAGGTGAACTCTATGAGAAGTAGGTGATTATCCCAACTACCCTTGAAATTGATCACACAAGCTCTCAACATTTCCTCTAAGGTCTTAATGGTACGCTATGTCTGACCATCCGTCTGTGGAGGAACTGCTATACTGAGATTTACTTGAGTATCAAGACCTTTTTGAAACGATTTCCATAAATGAGAGGTAAAATGAGGACCCTAATCTGAGATGATAGACAAGGGAACCCATGCAACTTGACTATCTCGCTGATGTAAAGTTCGGCGTAATCCTCCGCTGAATCTGAAGTATTTATAGCCAAGAAATAAGATGAATTAGTGACTCAGTCCACGATCACCCAAATGGAGTCATGTTATCTACGAGTATGAGGTAAACCCGTAATGAAGTCCATGTTTATCACTTCCCACTTCCATGTAGGAATGCTAATCTCTTGAGTCACACCTCCTTGTTTTTTATGTTCTACTTTAACTTGTTGACAGTTAGGACACTTAGTTACAAAATCTGTGATGTCTCTCTTCATGCGGTTCCACCAAAAGGCTTCCCATAAATCACGATATATCTTAGTGGCCCCCGGATGAATAGAATACTTGGAATTATGGGCTTCTATAAGGATTTGCTTCCTCAACTCACCCACATTAAGAACACATAAGTGACCCTGGTGAAGAAGCACACCATCTCTCCCTTAGGAGAAAACCTCAACTCTTTGTTGATGAACTGCACCTTTCAACTGAAGTAATATAGGATCGCTATCCTGTTTTTCCTTAACCCCCGCTACCAATGAAGATTTTGACCCATTCTGAACTATCACACTACCATTTGACATGTCCATAAGGCAAGCTCATAAGCGAGCAAGCCGGTGAACATCTTTGGCTAATTCCTTCTTCTCTTCCTCAACATGTGCTACACTACCCATCGATAGTCTACTGAGAGCGTCAGTCAATACATTGGCTTTAACCAGATGATAGAGCACATTCATATCATAGTTTTTGAGGAATTCAAGCCATCTCCTTTGACGAAGATTCAACTCTTTCTCGGTGAACACATATTGGAGGCTTTTATGATCTGTGGACACATCAACATGAACACCATACAAGTAATGTATCTAAATCTTTAGGGAAAACACTACGACTGTGATTTAATGTTTCAGGCATACCTCATCCAATTCTAGGTGTAAACGATCGTTAAGTAGTAAAAAAGCCAACAAATGAGTTGGGGTCAACCCACAGGGAGTGGTACGTGTTTAAAGTTCAGTTATGAAGTACAAATGTAATCTAACTAGCTATAGGAATAGATATTATCGGAAAAGAAATGAAACAGATTAAAAAGGTTGACACAGATGTCAGATGGGGGGTTTTTGTTTGCAATTATCAACTACAATGCAGTCAAACAACGATAAAATAACAATATGGAGAGGAATTCTCGGGATGTAATCGATTATAGACAAATTTCGCTAAATGGGTAATTGAAACTACTAATGAACAACTAAATATTAGTGGGTAGGCTAGACTATGAGTGAAATAGCCTTCTCTCGAACAACTATTCCCCTTCAAGCGATTTATTTCGAACATCAACAAGCATAACAATTAAGAACAACCCACACCTTAATTCATCAACTCTCTCAAGCTAGATGGGTAGGATTGGGTTTAAGATTCACTCTCTCAAGCTGAATCCATATCAACCCAATACCTACAAACCATTAACCACAAGCCTTAGTCCCAAAACTTCTCTCTCGAGCAAGCTAAAAACACAAAATTAGAACTGCATTTGCAACTACAATTCATAAATTAAACCTCAGATAGTGATTAAACCCACTTCAATATAACATTTAAACTAGTAACTAATAATACTCATACGCTAATTGAAATTACACCCAAAGAATTGGGGTTTTAGCTAAACATCATAAAAAGATAAATAAAACAGTTACCAAATCGATTATCCATCAACTGGGTAAGAGTAATCAAGCCTTTACAATGCTCCAATTTGAAGAAAATTAGTAACACACTTGCAAAATCTCCAAATTGAGTGTAAAAAAGCTTTCAAGTCTACTAGGAAACTCTCAAAATTCAAAGAAAGCTATTCTAAATGGTTGAAAGCCTCTAAAAAATGTTTCAAAATCCTATTTATAGTCGCCAAAAATTAGCCACGAAAGGTCATTAGGAGAGGTAAGTTGGGTTCGCTGAGTGGTTCGGCGAACTGCCCTTTGCTCCCTTCTATTGCCTTTATGCAGTGGCTCTCAGCATCCTCAATTCTTGTAACTTTAGGTGATCAATATTATCATCACGAAACTGATCGGCGATTCGCCGACTGCCCCTTTCGTGTCGCCAACTTGGTTTCTTCCCTCAAGGCTGGCACACTGGAACTTTATGCGGACAGAAGAGCCACTCGGCGAATCGCCGAGTGGTCTTGGCGATCATCAGCCCCGCCTTTCTTCACTTCTTCAGTTTGCTTTGTTCCTTTTTGCCTGTTAGTGTCCTTGTTTTGTTCCTTAATCCACATACCTGAAAATCAAGGCTTTAACATCAGTTTATAACATAAATTAGGTATTTGAGGACACTAAAACTATATAAAAAAAAGCCCTAAATGAGTCCAAATCTAGGATTCATCAACACCCAACTCAAGATCAACA
This sequence comes from Solanum gracilifrons, assembly GCA_029582605.1. Taxonomy (NCBI): domain Eukaryota; kingdom Viridiplantae; phylum Streptophyta; class Magnoliopsida; order Solanales; family Solanaceae; genus Solanum; species Solanum gracilifrons. The sequence goes on along the minus strand of JAJOOH010011775.1, from coordinate 49,753 downwards.
GTTTAATAAGGATGTCTACAAATAGTGTTGCATAAGACTCAACCATAAATGCACAAAACAAGGTTCAAACTACTCATACAATGATCGATTGTGCACTCAAAGATTCAAATTGTGACTCACCATTATCAAAGATGCTCAAGTTCACAATACTAGCTTCACATACAAGTTCAAGCTCAACAAAGGTACTCAAATGCCCGTACAACAAAGATGATTCCTTAATCACATAGAATTCCTCAACAATTTAAAGTTCCAAAATCACATACAACTCTCGCACTCACAAAGATGAACACATGCATGACTTCACCCATAGGTTTGCCCTTATTTTCTAGTAAACATTCGTTTAAGCTCACTCAAGATCACAAAGGTCTTTTCAAGGCTTGTAACGGGGTTGAGTGTCAAGGTATGGTCATTTAGGCTTAGTGGATTCTACCTTCATGAAGTATGGTCTGAACATCACTTTCCTCCTTTTCTATAACATTTCAAACATCCTCAAAATCCACTCCATTATTTAACTTCGTATGAACTACCGGATACCCCATTTCTTTTGCAATTTCCACTACTTTATTTCACAACTTTTTTGGTCTTTTTCTTTTCTTTCTTATTTTTCATTTCTTTTTTTACATGGAGGGGTTCCATCTCTTTCAACACCATCAATCAAGGGGGATTTCTCACACTTCTTGACTTTCTTTTTTCCTTTCACCACATCCCCAACTTAGGCTTTTGGCCTAAGTTGGCTATTCAAACAAACCACACTTCATGAAAGTTATAGGTGAGTGGATAAAGAAATGTCATAATTGCTCAAGTTTCATCCAAAAAAAGGGTAAGGCTCAAAAGGTGCCAGGCAAGGTTCACACATCTCACAAGGTTGGCCACAAAAGAGGTATATTGTCAAATTGTTTCCACTCTTCAAAATTGTTACCTAAGATCTTTTCAAGTGCTTGCATCACTCAATCAACCGGACCAACAGGGAAAATTCTAGGTGTCATCACAAATAATGTTCAAAGTAATCTCATCACACAAGACATTGGTACCAATATCAAACAAGACTCCACACCTTCTAGCTAGCGTGCAATGTTCATTACAAGAGACTTAATCGACAACCGGCTAGTCACAACGAGATTCTTAAAGTTCACACATTGTCTATGCAACTTCATTTGCCTCATCGTAGCCGCACATTCATTTTGTTCGATTAAGAGAACTATTCAAGTCATCGATATTGATCACAACCGACACTCAAATTCGCACAAGAACAACCACAATCACACACACAAGAGGTGGCAAAATTTTAAACATTTGAGTCAACCATTTTTATTCAACACAATGGGACACAAGCTAAAACATCCACAAGATCAATATCAGAACATATATATATCAACGAAATATCAACAAAATAAGCCCAATATTCATCCAATATCACAAACATATCAAAATTACAAGAGGTAGGTATGGAAATACCTCACCCCACCCAACAAAAAGAAGCAGTTATCCTCCAATGCAACTAAAACAACAATAAAGTATCACAAAACAACAGAGAGTGAGGGAAAAATCATCCTGCCAGTGTCGGGGCATCAGTGCTCGATGTCTCATCAGTTGTAGCTGCATTGGAGCCTATCATAGTAGTATCCCTCAAGGAGATCTGAACAACAGAATGTACCATAGCCTCCTCTAAGTCAGTCAGGCCCTCAAACATAATCTTCTCCTGAACACCAAGCTGCTCCTCATTAGTCTCAACCTCGAACTCTGGTGCTGCATCATCAACTTTAACCTTATCTCTGGTGGTAGCCGGAGGCACATCCGAACGAGTTGGAATATCAATGCTAATGTCATCAGGGATCTCTAGTCCCAAAATCAGAGACATATCAGTGGACTTTAGCTTGTCCACATCTTTGCTCAACTCCGCAATCGCGGCCTTTAAGGTCGTCACCTCATGAGTAGCTCCCTGACCTCTCTCACACACCTCTATCTCACTGTGAGAGCATCAATAGAATCTCTGATAGGTGTCAATGCAACAGTGAGACCTCTCTCAATCATCTTGGGAACCGTGGCCCCTGGACTGGAGGCACACACATCAATAGAATGGGCTAGGTTCCATATCCATAGCAGCATGGCCTAGGTGAGCGGAGGTCAAGATACAGTAGTGCTAGTTGTAGATCTAGGAGGTGGGGGAGTAGTAGAAGAATTCAGATTCATAGCAGGGGCAGAGCTAGAAATACATGAAGGCCTAGTGGTTGGAGTAGGCAATACGAGGCAGGTAATGTCTCAATATCAACCGCTGGGGATATATCCACCGGAGTTGCCCTCCTTCTCTCAGCCTCATCCTTCTAGTACTGGCCTCAATACGCCGAATGTCAGTAGATGAGGTTGGAGTCACCTTCACATCCACCTTCTCATCTCGCGGAACACGGGCCTGTCTGCACAACTTGGTGATCAACACTGGAAATGAGAGAGATGTCTGACGCTGCTTGGCCCTCATGGCCATCTCCTTCCCAATGATCATACCTAAATTTAGGCTCTTCCTAGAAATAATAGAGCCAAGACATGCTGCATTTGTGTGGTAGAGGATAAACTCGTTCTGGGATCGCATGATTGTGCTGCTAATAAACTAGAACCACTACCTCGCCGCCCCATTGAGATCTTTCTTCTCTATGGGAACTCCGACCGCAATCTACCTAGGAGTACCGTCAGAAAGGAGAGGACCCAGCTAACTTTCATATCCTCCAATGCCAATTTCTTGATCATACTCTAGTAGTCATCTGCAAAGTTGTAAGTGCATCCCAAGACGACGTTTATATCATCACTATTACATTTTACCTTCTTTCCCCTAACAATCACCGAATCCACTGGTTTGAAAGTGTTGGCTTTCCTCTTCCCTTGTGTTACCAAATCTCTGTAGGCTGAGTAGAACTCCTGGACCCAATTAGGAATTTAGGGACCCCTGGGTTTAGTGAAGATTTGGAATTTGTGAGACTTCAGGGTGCCCCATATCTTCGAATACATGTCCACCACACCATCTGTGGACAATCTCTTCTCCTCAATGATAGTCCTTAGTCCCTCGACTTTAGTCTGTTAGAGACAGGGGAGGAGGAGCCTGTACAGGTGGTGCTGGGACCCCGGTCTGAGCTGAAGCTGAGGGAGAAAGAAGAGTCTGAGGCGACCGGATCCTAGACAGATCATGCATACCCTTGGAGCGAAGCTCTGTTCTTCAGGCATATAGAAGCTGGTCATCCTCAAAGCCAGAGATGGAAGTCTGAGAATCCTGGGAGTCTCCCTCATTATATGATGAGGTGAGGTGAGGTGAGTCTTATAGACTCACTCACTATCGGAGCTGACCTCTGGTGATTTTGCCATAGGCATCTTTCCCTTTCCTTTGTCTTTTCCTCCCTTTGTAGGGAGCTTAGTTGCCTTTGCCTTGGATGCAGCTTCATCCTCACTTATCACGACTCCTGTTGCCCTTTTGCGGGGAGACATGTCTCTTCTTGACACTTTGGATCTAGCCATTTCTGCAAAACACATAGAAACATGGTAGAAAAGTTTTTGAGAAAAAGTGTCGAAATATAGTTGGAGTAAGACTCGCTGAACCAATCGGCAAGTTGCCGAGTAACTTAGGCAAGCCAGATCGGTCCTGTCGAAAGTACCAGCGCAAAAATTTTCTAGAATAAAGATAGGTCAGTGATGTTCAGGTGCATTCGGTGAGCTAGGAGTAGCCTGCCAAAAGTTACAGTGTATTTTAAAGGTTAGGGGCGTAGAAAGGGGAATCAAGAGAACCTTTCGATAAGTCATCGAGTGAACTCGGCGAGCTCAGGCTTCCCACCAAAAGTTATAGAACAAACTTGGCCAAAATATGAAATTAAGGGCGATCAAAAGGGGACTTTAGTGAACCGTCGAACCACTCGACGCAACTTGCCACACGGCCCATAGTGCTAATTTTCAACCCCATTTTCCAAAATCAAGCCTCCGAATTCAAAATCAAACACAAACACTATGAAATTAAAGGTAGACCCATACGAACCATGTCCTCAGGGTACTCATATTTCCTTCAATTTAGCCGGAATTGGCCATTCTGACGACTTTTGTCCTTAAGAATGACGTCAAACACTTCATCATTGGGAAAATTACGTCATTTGGCACAATTCGGGATTACTTAGACTTCACCCCACTAGACCCAACACAAATAAACCGATACCCAATAATTTATAACCAATTTTATCAAACAAGACATGAGAATCAATCAATTTTAAGCCTTTAGGCACATATTTCAATTCAAAACAGGAAAACCAACACGTTGAGCACGATTATACTCATTACCCAATACAAATCAACAAAAGATTACCTATTTCATTTGATTACAACCACAAACTTAAAGTACGGGGTTTGGAAAACTAACCTTAATGCCGAATTTCAAGTTTGAATAGCTAGGCGGCACAGTTCTCCAATTCCGAGCACAAAATCACACAAAAATGTGGGTAAAAGCAAGAAAGTATGGAAGATAAAAAGTTGAGTGAGAGGTTACGGTAGTTAGAGATGGGAAAAGATGAAGGATTTCAAAATTTTAAACCGTCTGGCCTTTAAAACCTTTGAGTTTGCGGCACCATCGGTGGAGTAAGTCGTGCTCGCCGACCCACTCGGTGATGCGCCGAGTGGTACTTCTCTCGCCGAGTTTCACAGGTCCTTCAACAATTTTAGGGATTCAAACGGCGGACAAAGTCGGGTTCGCTGACTTGTTCGGCAATTCACCGATTAAGCATTTAGTCCACCGAGTTTTACAAAAATCCCTTTCAAGCTTGGTGGTTCCAACGATGGTCCAAGTCGGGGCTCACCAACCTATTCGATGCGTCGCCGACTAGCCTTTTAGCTCGCCAAGATACTCATCTTCCAACACTCTTCACTTTTCAACCTGCATAATCAACACCCGCTATTCAATATAAAAAACCAAAGCATTAAAAACGTGGATTGCCTCCCAAGAAGTGTCTTAGTTAACGTCATGGCACGATGAGGATACCAAATCAAGCTTTATTTTTTGGGTTTGCCATTGTGTCACTAGGCAACCCCCCTTGTTGTCTTGTATTCAAATGCGATGAAATTTTACCCATTTGGGTCTCTAGCTGCTTAATAAAGACTAAGTGAGAGGTTATCATCTGATTGAGAGTCGAGGCATCCTTTTTTTTCTCTTTCAACACTTTATCTGACCCTTCAACTTTGTTGAGAATGCATGAGAGCATATCTTCTGTACGACCACCTTCAAATTCCTTGGGATTTTAATGCTCATGGGGAGGAACATACCTATCCTTTTCACCCTCCCTTCCCTTCCAAGTGGCGTTACGATCACGCCAATCTCTATCACAGTCTCTCTAGCTCTCATCTCTATTCCAACCTTGATTTCCACCCGGTCTTGGGTAGTTTGTACGATACCCTCCTCCTTGATTATCTAAGAAGTTCACTTCCTCATAGTACAACGCTTCAAAGTTTACTTCATTAGGGTTTACTCTACCATCATCCACACCATTAACACTGTTTGTACCAACACCCATGATATTTTTAGCCAAGATATCCAGCTGGGTCATCATTTTGTCCATGTTTTGGTCTCTCTCTTGATCCTTTTCGATTTGCTCTTTCGTCATTCTAAAATTGAGAGGAGATACTTGGTCTTCACCATGCCCTATTGATCTTGGTCATGCAATCAAGAAGTTGAGACACTACTTCATAAGGTTGTTGCATTATACCACCGGGAACAAGTTGATCATCAACTCATTTGTTCATCGAGTCAAGTCTCCTATAGAAGTATTGCAGCAGCACATTATTTGGAAGTCCATGAATTGGGCATTGCAGCACCAACTTCTTAAACCTCAGCCACGTCTCGTGAATTGGTTCACCTTCTAAGCGTTTAAATCCTTGGATGCTATCTCTGAGTATCATCATCTTCGATGGGGAGAAGAATTTCACTTGGAATACTGTGATCAGCTCATCCCAAGAGGTGATTGACTCCCTTCGTAACTCAGATAACCATTTGGAAGCTTCACCCGTCAAAGAGAATGGGAACAACCTGAGATGAACTAATTCTTGCGATGTGTTCCACGAAGTTCCGAATATGCTCATGGGGATCCTCATGAGCCGGCCCCCACAAATAATACCTTCAATTGTAGGAGCTGAAGCATTGGCTTGTGATGTGAAAACAACGTTTTCTTCAGCCGGAGGTAGACGAATGGCACCAACACCATCCAATTGAATTGGGTCATTTACTTCATTGAGGTTCCCAATATCGTCTTGGTGACCCACTTGACTACCCTTACTCCCGATTACGCTCATATCTTCTACTGTTTAACACAAGCAACACAAATAAAAACTTAAGTAAGTCGATTCAACTACAGCCAAAAAGATCACAATTCAACTTCAATAAGAGAATTTCTAAACAACACCACTCCTTGGCAGCGACACCATTTTGATTTAACGTTTCAGGCACACCTCATCCAATTCTAGGTGTAAACGATTGTTAAGCAGTAAAAACCCAACAAATGAGTTGGGGTTGAACCCACAGGGAGTGGTACGTGTTCAAAGTTCTGTTATGAAGGACAAATATGATCTAACTAGCAATAGAAATAGATATTATCGGAAAAGACATGAAACAAATTAAAAGGGTTGACACGGATGTCAGACGGGGGATTTTTTGTTTGCAATTATCAACTACAACGCAGTCAAACAACGATGAAATAACATTATGGAGAGGAATTCTTGGGATATGATCGATTATAGACAGATTTTGCTATATAGGTAATTGAAACTACTAATGAATAGCTAAATATTAGTGGGTAGGCTAGACTATGAGTGAAATGGCCTTCTCTCGAACAACTATTCCGCTTCAAGCGATTTCTTTCGAACATCAACAAACATAGCAATTAAGAACAGCCCACACCTTAATTCTTCCACTCTCTCAAGATAAATGGGTAATATTGGGTTTAGGATTCACTCTCTCGAGATGAACCCATATCAACCCAATACCTACAAACCATTAACCACAAGCCTTAGTCCCAAAACTTCTCTATCGAGCAAGCTAAGAACACAAAATTAGAACTGTATTTGCAACTAAAATTCATAAATTAAACCTCAGCTAGTGATTAAACCCACTTCAATATAGCATTTAAACTAGTAATTAACAATACTCATACGTTAATTCAACCCATAATCACATGATCACACCCCAAGAATTGGGGTTTTAGATAAACATCATAAAAAGATAAAAGTAGTTACCAAATCAATTATCCATCAACTGGGTAAAAAATATTCAAGCCTTTACAATGCTCCAATTTGAAGAGAATTAGTAACCCACTAGCAAAATCTCCGAATTGAGTCTCAAAACCCTTTAAGTTTACTAGGAAACTATCAAACTTCAAAGAAAATTGTTCTAAATGGTATCAAGCCTCTAAAAATGTTTCAAAATCCTATTTATAATCGCCAAAAATCAGCCACGAAGGGCCATTAGGTGAGGTAAGTCGGGTTCACTGAGTGGTTCAGCGAATCATCCTTTGCTCCCATTTATCGACTTTATACATTGGCTTTCAATATCCTTAAGTCCCATAACTTTGGGCGATCAATCTTATCATCGTGAAACTGATCGGCGATTCACCGACTGCCCCTTTCCTGTCGCCAACTTGGTTTCTTCCCTTAGGGCTAGTACACTGGAACTTTATGCGGACTGAAGATCCACTCAGCGAGTCACCAAGTGGGCTTGGCAATTATCAAGCTCGCCTTTTTTCACTTCTTCAGCTTTCTTTGTTTCTTTTTGCCTGATAGTGTCCTTGGTTTGTTCCTTAATCCACATACATGAAAATCAAGGCTTTAACATTAGTTTATAGCATAAAGTAAGCATTTGAGGACACTAAAACTATCAAAATAAAGCCCTAAATGAGTCCAAATCTAGGACTCATCAGGCTGCAAGCTCGAGGTTATGAGTCAAGTAGTTCTTCTCATGGACCTTAAGTTGTCTAGAAGCATTAGTTATGACCTTACCTCGCTGCATCAACACACAACCTAAGTTGACCCTGGTGCATCACAATAAATAACATAACCATCTGACCCATCTGGTAGAGTCAAGACAGAAGTTGTAGTCAACCTAGTCTTCAGTTCTGAGAAGCTTTTCTCACACTCATTTGGCCACTAAAACTTGACCTTCTTTTGAGTCAACTTGGTCAATGTGGAAGCTATGGATGAAAATCCTTCAACAAATCTTCGGTAGTAACTGGCCAAACTCAAGAAACTTCTGATATCAGTCGGAGAGGTGGGTCTGGGCCAGTGTTGTACTACCTCAATTTTCTGAGAATTTACTCGGATCCATTTGCTGGATACCATATGACCAAGGAGCGACATACTGTAACTAGAATTCACATTTGGTGAACTTAGCGAATAACTAGCGATCTTTGAGGGTTTGCAGAACAACTCTTAGATGAGTTGCATGCTCTTCCTCACTCCGAGAATAAATGAGGATATCATCAATAAAGACGATGTGTTCATTAAGTCCATAAAAGTTGTAGGAGCATTCGTTAGTCCAAAAGACATAACTACAAATTCATAGTGACCATACCGAGTCCTGAAGGCTATCTTCGGGATATCACTATCTCTGACTCTGAGCTGATCATAGCCGAATTTGAGGTCTATCTTAAAAAAACAACTAGCACCCTGAAGTTGGTCGAACAAGTTATCAATCCTAGGGATGTGATACTTATTCTTGATTGTGACTTTTTTCAACTGAAGATAGTCAATGCACATCCTGAGAGAATCGTCTTTCTTGCGCACGAACAACACTGGAGCACTCCATAAAGAGATATTGGGTCTGATAAAGCCCTTATCTAGAAGGTCTTTCAACTGTTCTTTCAATTTCTTAAGCTCAGCTGGAGCCATTCTGTAAAGAGGAAACAAAATAGGTTGGGTATCTGGAAGGAGATCTATTCCAAATTCGATTTCCCTTTCAGGAGGGACTCCGAGAAGATTTTCTGGAAATACTTCTGGACACTTATTTACTACTGGGACTGACTCAAGAGTTGGGGTTTCAGAGTTTAAATCCTTAACCCAAATAAGATGATAGATATATCCGTTAGAACTCATCTTCATTGCCTTAAGGTAAGAGATAAATCAACCTACAGGAACTGAGTTACTACCCTTCTACTCTAAGACTGACTCGTTTGGAAACTGAAACCGAACGATTCTAATTCTACAATCGACTAAGGCATAAAGGGAATGTAACTAATCCATGCCTAGAATGATATTAAAATCAACCATTTTTAAGTTTACAAGGTCTCCTAAGGTGACTTTGTGGGAAATTATGACAGGGCAATTTCTGTATACCCATCTAGCTATAACTGGGTCAATAATTATAGTAGAGACTAAGATGGGTTCTCAGAGATTTTCTAGATTGACACCGAAGTTTACTGCTAGGGAATCACAAAAGACAGTGTAACCCCTGGATCTAATAATGCATAAACATCTAAATGGAAGACTTGTAATGTACCAGTGACCACATCAGGAGAATCTTCTTGGTCTTGGAGATTCTGAAGAGCATGCAACCTGTTCTAGTGCTGATCGCCACCTGTACCAGATAAGGAACCCTTCAGAGTGGGGCGACTTGTTGGCGCTGCTGAAGTTGTAGATTGATTCTTGTTACCTCGTTGTCCTTGCCTGGCAGAGGGATAACCTTTCAACCTATGACCAAACTGGCTACACCCAAAACATCCTTATCTGCCAGCCAAACACTCAACCAGATGGTTCTTACTACACTTAGGGCAAGTTGGTAAAGTACGGTTTGGTGAAACACTCTCCTGAGACTTAGAGCCTGATGCCCTTCCTTTCTGATATGGTCGAAACGTCGGAGATAGAGCGCTAACTAATGAAGGAGCTAGGGATATAGACCTCTGATATAACTGTGAGCGATTTCCAACCACCCAACCTCTGCTGAGAGTATTTATAATTCCCCGTTCTAGCCTTCTTGTTGTCCTTAACCATTTCTCTAAGCTTATCTCCCTTAACCTACTGAGCATGAGTCATGAGTGTGGAGATATCTATATCCCCTAACAACATAGCAATCTTGCACTCTGTCTTTACCAGATTGGATACTCCAGACACGAACTTACTTATTTGGTCCCTCGTATCAGCAACCATACGTGGAGTATACCTAGAGAGTTAAGTGAACTTCAGCCTGTATTCTTAGACTGACATTGAACCCTTCTTCAAGTTCATAAACTCCTGAACCTTATCCTCCCTTAAATCTCTCGGGAAGAACCTGTCTAGAAAAGCTCCAGTAAAATAGTCCATGCCACATAAGCTGCATTTTCACCCCTATTTTCCTTCCACTGCGTGAACCAGGTATGAGCCACATCCTTGAGTTGATAGGATGCTAGCTCAACACTCTCAGTACCATTCACTTGCTTTACTCCAAGAATCTTCTAAACCTCATTGATAAAGTTATGTAGGTCCTCACCAACCTTCGACCCTAGAAATTTTGATGGATTTATACGAATAAAGTCTCGAACCCTAGCTATAGTTGATCCACCAGTGGGGTTTGAAGGAGCTGGGGCCTGCTGATTATTCTGATTAGTTACGATTTGAGCTAAAATCTGGATTGCATTATGAAACTCTGCATTTGCAACCTCATAGTTAGGGACTGGAGGAACTACGTTAAAATTGTGGGCATTAGCATTTCGTGTGTTAGCTCTACGAGGAAGCATGATCTAAAATGTATAATGATGGATTAGAAGGGAGAAGTAGTATCACACCTAACGCACGATAAGAATGGCAAAAGAAGTGAAATTTTTCTTAGAACACTTTGTAGCCTCCCCCTCATAGATGTGTCACACTTCACACCCATGAAATAGACTCTACTTAGTGAATCTTTCAGACAACCTGGGACTCCTGAACCTGATGCTCTGATACCAGGTTTGTTTAGCCCCGAGGTTACCCCCTAGACGTAACACGGGACCTAGGATCACAAGTGACTTTAAGCTAACCCTAAGTCTGGTAAATATCAGGCATGCTGAAAATATAGCTAAGTAAAAAATGTACTATGCGGAAGCTAAATCAATTGATATCTGAAGAGGAAACAAGCCTAACTAGTCTAAAAGTAAATATTAATAACAAGAGTTTAGTGATGAATGACACAACCAGTTAACAACTCGAGTTGAATTTACTACTATGTCTGAAAAAGCCTCTAACTGAGTTGAGTTGATGGGACGTGACCCTAGCTAACTCTAACAAGACTGAAAATTGAAAGTAAAAACTGAAAAATAAATCATCTCTATTGTTCTCAAAGTATGAGGATTCACCACTGAAGCTACTGAATTCAGACTGAGAGTCGAACTGAGCGTGATCTAGATGATGAATGCCTGAACCTACATCATAAAATGATGTAGTGCAAAGTATGCGTCAGTACTTGGAATGTACTAAGAATACATGGTAAAGATATGCTAAGCTGAACAAAGTATATAAGCTGAACAATAAATCATTGAGCAATGATATAACCTAAACAAGGATATAGATATGTAATGAAATTTAACTGAAAACTTAACTGGATGCAATGAACAAGTACTAATCATGAATAACATGCTGAACTGTATACTGAAGTAAATGCTGAAAAAGCTGGTCAATACAATACGAGTCTGATTGTGGGAGCTACTATTAACGAACATAAACCACGTGAACTAAATATAGAGTCTGATGTATACGCCCTATCAAGAGTACCTAATATACCTTGCTAGGGGTATAAAGGCATGATTGTGACGTGATCACTAAAACTGATGCCCAACTGAGGGTACTTATAAAATTATGCGGGCACGTAGTTTTGGGACTTTGAGGGTACTCTCAACCCAAGTCGAACTCGGTGCTAAGCTACTCCGAGTTGAATGAAAATCTATGAACTGAAATACTTAGTTGCTCAAAATGTTGACATGCTATCTCTGGGAATGCATATAAATATACTGAAAGTAGCATGATTTATCTTACTTGTCTGCCTAGGAAGTATAATTCATGAGTTGATAGTTGATACAAGCTAGGGTTCTGAATTCTATACATGCAAATTACACTAAATCATCAAGAATTATGTTATTTAGATCATGGGAACTATAACAGCTAAAATCACAATAAATCTTCAAATTTAGAAACCCTAGGTCTAAACAGTTTACAAGAGATTGAAGAACTGACTGAATTTTAGGGACTTAATGGGTGAAATGAACCCACTAGTGAAATTCCAAATACCTGGTGACGAAATCTACGAAGAAATCCTTTGGATTTTGGGGTTGAACTTTGAAGAACACTCCTTATTGTTCTTGGGAGAAGCGATCCATTTTTCATCTTCTTTTCGCTCTAAGTTAGGTGAGTTTTTGGAGAATGAGGGTTCTGGGTATTGTCTGATTAGATTATTAGGCTTAAAGTGAGAAAAATGACGTAGTTTAGGCATCAAATGACGTAGTTTAAGTGCCCAACGCATAAAAGAAATGACCAATACGACCCTGACTTAAATGCTATCGAAGTGACTTCAAGACAGGTTTCACGGACCGTCATGATGATCAAAGCTTATCTAGCAGCTCGTGAAATTGCCCTGCCCGACAAGGGTTCACTTAAATGGGGATAACTTTTTACTCTGAGCTTGGAATTAGGCAAACATGGTGGCATTTGAAAGATGACTCAGAGATTTTTAGTTTGATAAGGCATAGGCCACCTACTTTATTTTATGCTGAAAGATATGGTTGTTCAAAGTTGACCCTAAACTCTAAGTTTGACAAGTACCTCTTCACGGATGACTTCATGGTCCGTGTTGAGCTTCACGGACCATTTAGACGTCTATGGTGCTTAACTAGTGACTTTGGGGGTGAAACCTCACTTAAAAGCTGATGAAGTGACTTCAAAATAGGCTTTACAGGCTATCTAGAGCACCACGGCCCTTCAAGTGGTCTGTGGTTCTTCATAGTAGCCATGATGGTTTTTTGTTCCCCTCACGGGCCACTTCACAGCTCATGTGGAGCTCCATGGACCGTTTAGTGGTTTGTGGTCTTTCACATTTTGTTGGGTGCACAACCACGAGCAAGGTGATGGGTCGCGATCCTCTTAACGGCCGTGGACCCCATCCGTTGTTTTCCCTTCTCTCTTTTCAATCTTTGTTCTGATTCTTAAGATGTTACAATAGGGATGTTTTTTCTTATGTTATTATTGTTGAGTTAGTTGGATTATTTTGGGCCCGAGGCCTTGATTAAGGATCAACTACATTCTAGGTTAGTTTTTATGTTTTAGGTGTGAGGTATTGTGATCTTATGCCTTTTGTGATTTGTCATTTGGATGTTATTGTTTGGATGTTGGTGATGGCATGCATTGCATTGGTTTCTCATTCTCACGTGAGTTATAGTATGACCTTGGTGCATTATTAGTTCTCAGCATCTTCTTTGAGAAGTAGGGTTTTTGCCCGAATTACTTTTAACTAATCTTTTGTACTAGATTTACTACTTTATAAGTGGACTTTGAAATAAATAGGCATCAAGGATACACTCACTTTTTACTTGACGGATCGGAGAGTCACCAACCCTTTCTATACTTTTTGTTCTATTTTATCTCTGGCCACCATGACAGAGTGGATCCAACCGGATCGATTATGTAAGACTTGGATTGGAACTATGCAAGTATATATAGATGTATGATCCATTGAACAAGGAGGCGCATGGGTCTTACCTGGTTGTCGGGGGCAGGAGGTAGGTGTACATACCTTGGCACTTGGCACTAATGGTACTACTAATTTTATTGCATAACTCGCATTAATATGCATTGCCTACCACCACAATAATTGTTTGTTGTTTGTACATGTTGATCTTATGGTTGAGCGTACGGGTTTAGTTTGTTGTTATGAACCTTCTGTTATATAAGGGATCGATAAGGTTATTGTTAGATTGATTGTGTATTAGAGGTAGTATAAAGGGTGGTCCCTTGTTTGATGGTAGATATTGCTTTTGTTCTCTTCTAATTGTCATTCTTTATGTAGGGTTTGGTTTAGAACGGCCTTCTTGGATTTTATGTGATATTTGTGGTTAATCCAATTAGTATGCCTTCAACTTGTTGCCATCCTTAGTTGAGTTTGGTTGTAAATAGGTTTTTGGCCTAGTGCATCCGAGTACACCCCCTTACTTTATTTACCTGTTTCATTCACCCTCTTTTCCTTGTATCAGTTTGTTTCCTATTAGAGTTCCCGATTATTGCTTTAGTTACTTGTGATACATGCTCCCTTCTTACATGTTATTTATGCTTGCTTTTTCTTTGGAGCTCAGTCGGCCTATGTCTACTGAGTGCCACTTGTTGGTACTCATAATACACATATGCACCCTGCAGATCATACTACAAGTTCTCACCGCTGATTTGGGTCTCGTGCAAAGTAGCTCTTGGGATTCGGGGACTGGGGAGAGCTCTTGACGTTTAGAGTTGCCTATCTCCCTCCGTTTGGCTAGGACTAGTCTTTATTTTGTTTTCCGAGAAACTTTTATATAATATTATTATTATTATTATACTCTTATTTTGATTTGTTGCTCAAATACCGATGGATACCAGGTCTTTGAGGTTTATTTTCTATATTGATTTGATTCTCTGTTTCCTTTAATTTTCTTTTTATCATTATTGTTTGTCTTTTGGATTCTTTTTTTCGCGCAATAGCCCATTTCTTCTAGTTCTAGGCTATGAATGCGGCTTACCTACTGGTTAGACGTAGTAGATTCCATCATAACCTAAGATTTTGGGTCTTCATAGATTGGTATCAGAGTTTTAGGCACATCGTTATAGTTGGTATGAGGGTAAGTATCTAGTAGAGTCTTGCGGATTGGTATGGAGACATATGTATCCTACTTCGGGAGGCTATATGGAGTTCTAAGGAAATCCCATTTTTTATTCCTTATCGCGTGTAATTGATTCGATCATTCTCTAAATACTTTCTTGAAATCACTCTTTCATAGATGGATAGCACGAAGTGTTCGATGGACACGGATGGGACGTCAACTCGTCTCACTTGGGCTTCAATTCCTGGTCAGGGCACCGGGGATGTTCAGCGACAACTAAAGGATTTGGGGGGAGGCTAGGTTCCTACAGACTTAGTGGCCACCTCGGCTCCTCAGTATTTAGTGTTGGGAGTTTTGAGTTTCTTCGAGGATACTACACGGACTAGTGTGGTTCTTGGTACAACTGGTGATTCACATACTAGAGTTGGGTTATTAGGTTTCAGTTGGGTTCATCGGTAATTTCTGAGTACATGATCGAGTTTTTCAAGTGGGCCGAACATACTTCCACATTATTTTCTATAGAGCGAGACATGACTCAGTGATTTATTAGAGGATTGACTCTGCCACTCTTTCTAGCATCAGAGCACTTAATAGCAGCTGGATCTACTTTTCCCCAGGTAGTTAGTCATGTGATGGTCATGGACCATGTGTGTATTGAGATTTACAGAGGTAGCGGTAAGAGGCCGCACCGTTAGTACAGTGGTGATAGCATCTTACCTTGAGGTAGGTATCGTCTGAGTCAGGGTCATCCTAACTCTTGACCTATCGAACCCATGGCACCTCAGGTTCCAGGTGGTTTTGTGGCAGGTTATGGTACCTACGGTGGACAGAGTTCATGACAGACTTATTAGGATTTGTATTCTGAGCATTCAAGTTCTGGGGTCACTTTATCTTAGGCGAGCCACCTCATCAGGTCACTTTTGGTAGGATGTGTTATTCATGTGGTGAGTTGGGACATTTTTCTTGGGGTGGCCCTGCCTTTACATATTGCATGCGACATGATCAACATTTTCAGGTCCCTAGGACCCCGGTACAATTAGCTAGGGGTGGTCCCCAGCGTGTTAGAGGTGATATCCAATTTGACAGAAGTAGCTAGGACAACTCGTGGCATCTTTCACCCCAGACTTTAGCCTGTGTGAGTTGCCTTGCTCGTGGGGAGATTGGACATCGGTATACAGAGTGTCCGTTATGTGGAACGGTTGCACAATCATCTTAGTTAGGACAACCTCTTGGATTTGTGGCACTTCTGGTTAAAGGTGGTGCCCCGGGTATTACAGGTAGTAGTGCAAATATTCTGTTCGGAATTAGACATGTTCCATTCTATGCATCTACAGGAAGTTCGAGGGCAGAGGCTTCTGGTATCGCTAGTATAAATGTGATTTTCTACGGGCAAACCTAGGGCAGAGGCTACAGGCAGGCCGATGTTTCTGTTTCTTTATTTTGTTGAATTGTTTTACTTGATGTATAAAATTGCATGTTCTGCATTTATTTTTGGTGTATAAAATTGGTACCCGTAAGATTAAAATTCTAGCATCATATAACCATACTAACTGTTTTGATATGTGTATATGCAATGAATATGAAATTGTTTAGTTGAGTTTGTTCGAGTATAGCAGGTGAGTGAAGTTGGTGACCTTAAGTGTGGTTCTAAGATTTCCATGTTGAGTTAATTGCTTCTAAAGGATGTATGAGCTTAGTGGTTTCAAGTCGTATGGTACCTTCAGTTCATAATTGGCCCGAGATGGCCCTTACTTTGAAATTTTGTTAAGCCAGTGACTTGTGCATATGAAAGAGATTTAGGTTGTTTATAAATAAAAAGTTCTACATGCTTTACATAATAGGGAGGAACCTACTTCATCAGATGATTAGAGTCTGCCTTAGTCACTCTTTCTCAACTATTTTCATCCTATCAAGCTTTAGAATGAATAGGCAGTGTTTCTAAAATAACTTTTCTTCCACCTCACTTGGCTTATTACATTGAGGACTCACCTCCTAATATGATCAGACAAATGAATATAGTGATTGTTGATTGACAGAAACGTACTCCACAAGTCAACAACAACGGTACAATGTAAAATAAATTATTGTTGGACTCAAGGTTTTGTTGGCACATGTAGCATCTATTAGCGATATGAAAATTTCTTTTCTTAAGGTTGTCTTAAGTGTGGCAAGTTTCATGAAGAGATGTCCAACTATAAAGCGTTTACCTAAAGAAGATGTTATGATAAGATTTCAACTCCTATCTCAGTTCTCAAGGGTAGATGTTTGTTACTGCTTTTTAGTCGAACTAATTATGCTCCTGTAAATTATGTAGGTTTTTTTGTAGATTTCATTAGCTCTTTGAATCTGGTTCAATATCCTTCTTTTGCTTTTGATTAGCTCCATTTGCTGGAGCTGTCATATCTTTTGTTAGAGCTAACTATAAACTTACACATTCTGTTGTTTGACTTCATGAACACACCATTTGAGTTACCTAAGAATTTTTCTTCTTTCCTTACGTATGTAAGTTTTCGAGGCACCAGCATGTTTGAGAACATAAGTGAGTCTTAGATTTTTTATCTACCAAACTTAGAAGTGCTGAAATTGGGAAAGAATCCTTTATTAACAGGAACTTAGCCTAATTCAATTGGCAACCTCCATTCTCTTATGTATTTAGGTCTCTTTTTAAACCATTTATCCATCTCGATTCCAGAATTATTGGAAACCTTAGTGCAATCAGAGAGTTGACACTTCTAGGTAACAACTTTACTGGTAATGTTCCATCAACTATCTAAAAATTCAACAAACTCGTTCGTTTAGATCACGCTTTCAACCATTTGTAAGGGTCGATTTCAGAATCCATAGGCAACCTCACTACAATAACAAAGTTTACACTTTAAGGTAACACTTCACTGGTAATGTTTCCTCAACTATTAGAATGCTGAACAAATTGAGATACATAACTCTCTCTTCCAATAAAATTTGAGGCTCAATTCTAGACATCTTTTCCAACTTTTCAGAGCTATCTATTTTAGATTATCAGACTAACAATTTCACTGGCCCACTCCCCTATTTGATTACAACCTTGACTTGCCTTCAAATATCAGACTTCCCTCTAATATAAGAGTTGGAAACACAAAATCTTACTTCATAAAAAACCAAATGGATATTAATTCTTCTATCTGCTTATGAATCTTATAATTATGAATACATAGGTGCATATTATTCTTATGATAACATAATATCTCTAATGTTTCTTGTTGTGTCTAAATGAACCATAGTTTTTCCAGAATAACATTCAGTCTAGTGATGTTTTCGACTGAAATTTGTGTACACCAGTGACTAAGCTCACCAAGCTTAGCTTTGATTATCTCTTTACATAGTGTAGTGAACTACCAAATGAAGCAGTTGAAAGCTGAAATTCTTGAAAATCAGCACAACCATCAATAGCATCTGAAAAATATGATCTCTAGCAGTATTTTTTATTAGTGTATTTGGATAGAAAGGAATAGAAGATGTTATTATAAGATTTCAACTCCTATCTTATGCTCCTGAAAATGATGTAGGTTCTTTTGTAGGTTTCATTGGCTCTCTAAGTCTGGCCCAGTAGCCTTCTTTTGCTTTTGATTAGATTCATATTCTTTAAGGCCTACTGTTGTTATAGATTACATAAATTTTGTTGGAGCTAACTAGCTATATACTTAGAGTTTTGTTGTTTGACTTCGTGAACACACAATTTGAGTTACCAAAGAATTTTTCGTCTTCCCTTATATACTTAAGTCTTCGAGGCACCAACATGTTTGAGAACATAAGTGAGTCTTAGATTTTTTATCTACCAAACTAGAAAGTGTATTGTTTGGGAGAGAATTCTTTATTACCAGGAACTTGGTCTAATTGGAATTTCAGTAAAAGTATTTTAGAGTTGGATTTTTTCTCACTAGTATTTTTGGGTAGTTACATGTTTCAATTGGAAACCTCCATTCTCTTAGGTATTTAGATCTCTCTTTAAACCATTTTATTCGTCTAGATTCTAGAATCCATTGGCAACCTCACTACAATCAGAGAGTTAACACTTTCAGGTACCAACTTCACTAGTAATGTTCCGTCAACTATCTTAAAATTAAACAAACTCATTCATTTAGACCTTTCTTCCATTCCAACAATTTTTTAGGCTCGATTCTAGAATCCATAGGCAACCTCATTGCAATCATAAAGTTGACACTTTCAGGTAATAACTTCACTAGTAATGTTCCCTCAACTATCAGAATGCTGACAAACTTAACTACAAAACTTTCTCTTCCAATAATTTTGAAGGCTCGATTCCAGACATTGTATTCTGTTAAGTATGTTTGATAATCTGATTCCCTCAGTTGAATACTTAGTTACTTAATTATCCTAGGTTAATGCTTAAAAGTCTCAGTCTTTCCAGTATAAAACACAACAAAAATACTGTAAACCATAAGAAAGACAACAATCCTCCGAGGTGAAAAAATATATTAAGGACCCTTTTTTTTTTTATAGATACTCATCTCAAACATTTAATACAAAAAGTAAAACTTTCAAACTTGAAACGACACTCGTCCTCCCTTTGCATCCTTCTTTTTACAAGACCTTTCATGTGCCTTCTCCCATACCATGTTCACACGATCACCAAACTCTTGGTGTTCCTCACTTGATTAAAATGTTAAGGCTTTACAAGCGATGCAAGCTATTTTAATATAGGATAATTCAACTGAACAAGTCAATCTTGAATAACTTCTTTTGGCCCAGAGGTGTTTATTAACTCTAGGTTTCTAAAGAGAGCTACTTCAATGTCTTTGGCTTTAGCAGAATCATCAGACTTAAGGAATTTATTAATATTTATGCCGCCAGCTCATCTATTATGGTACCATCATCGATGTGTTTTAGGCTTCCTTTTGCGTATTGCAATGTCATCTGGAAAGAGATCCCTTAGAACAAAAACATGAATGATGGTTGTACATCCCAATATTTGAATAAAAAATGTTCTAATAAAGTGGAACTGATTATAAAGGATTTATATGGCCAACCCCAATTAATTTGAGATTATGGCGTAGTTGTTATTGTTGTCCTCTTAAAAAACTCCCTTCCAGGATCTGATGAATCAATGATGTATGCTATTGGAAACTTTTGGTAGTTTTTTTTTATAACTTCTTTTGGTATAATCTTTTTTTTGACACTTTGTGAGTTTGTTCGCTGGATGTATTATTTAACATATTAATGGCTTCAGACTCTGATTCCCTGAACTTTTTTGTTTAAACCAATTAGTAGCACTTTTTTGTTACAAAAATAGTCATCAATTAGCCTAGAGATATAGGAAAAAATACATGTCCGTTGAATCCCATCGAACCTATTACAAAACAGAATTTTCAATCCTAAAAGATTTACAAACTAGCTAGGGACTTACACATGACCACAAAAACACCTTGATGGACAATTCTCAAGTACTCTCATGTTCAAACATCTTGAAAATTATAACACCAACATCACAAAGTCTATGTGATTTTCAATTAATGCAACACAAATGCTAGTATTTCATCAGTGATGGTGATGCAACATCACTAAAACTATTACTGTTAGAATCAGTTGACAATGTACATTTTTCTTCGATTGACAATGTGCATCACAATTGTAGTAGATGACTGTTGGTTTCTATGTATCCTTTGGCCATATAACATTTGTTAACAATGTGAATTTTCCTTTAGTTGAGATTACCTCAAGTCAAACATGCTTTGTAGAGTGCTTTCCAAGTGAAGCAAATCACCTTTTACTACTTTATTAATGATTGAATTATTGATTTGTGTTCTAAAACTAAGTTATTAGCTATCCGACATTTTCTTTACCAATTGACCTGAAATTGTTCTTTTTACAGATGAAGAACTTGAAGATTAAAAACATGATGTTGAAGAATTGTGGAGCTAGCTGAAGAGAATGTTATATTTTTATAGTTGGTGCAAATACATTTGTTTGTACCTATGCTACAAATTAATTTTCTCAAATTTTAAAGATTTGATAGATGTCAAATGTCACAACCCAAAGTATACCCCAAGTGTAACATGGCGTATAGGACCCCGAGAGGCCCTACACAAGGCACTTAGCATACATCATACAAGATAATGAAAATAAAGAATTCAAAGAAACAATATTATATCATAAAAGAGTTTGACAAAACGGAAGTCTAACATAGTCTCAACAAGTCATCTACTAACTCAAAAGAAGTGGTTGGGACATAACCCATACACCACATACAAATGTCTGAAATGAAAGAAATCATGTAAAAGTGTCTTGGTCCTTGGATCATGAGGACTCACCAATCTTCAAGTGCCAAAAGATCAACTAGCCACGAGTATGAGAGGTAGGAGTGTTGGACCCTAAACTATGAAACAATGTAGGGACAATTATACATTAGTACATGGAAATTGGAATGTACTAAGTATGATAGCAATAAATAAGAGTTATGAAATCATGCTAAAAAGAACTTTACATGACATGCAATGACCAAGCTAAATCATAAGATAAAAAGTTAGAAAACATAAGTCATAATCATGGTCAATCCAAGCTTAACATTTTTAAAACACTTTGTGAAATACTTCAAAAGTATTTTTGTTCATTATTGTGAGATGTTTACCATTAACTGACATAGACCATGTGAGCTATAACATGGAATCCAGTGTACTGCTCCCACATCAAAAAGAGAATGTCCTACTTGTCAAGGTAAGAAGTCTGAGCTAAGGTACATCCACTAGCTAATGTCTATTTGAGACAACATCCTATGGTGACACATAAGTTATGGGACATGAATAATTACCACTAGTCCACTCAGTGCTAAGAAAAATACCATTGAATAGTTATTAATCATATTCATACTATTATCAATGGAAAAGTACAATTAAGATACTAATCCAAGCTAGAAACATCATAGAGTAGCTTCATAGACTATGCATGAGAAAATCTTTCACCATTCATGATCTTTTCATAAGAGCTTTATAAGACTCGTAGTCAATAACTTCATACTAAACGTATCATACTACTTATGATATTAGTTTTAAAAACTTGGTCCATGATCTTTGGAGGGATATTCGGATACCATACTAATAAGGACCTAATATAGGAAAATAATCAAAAGCATTGATGAACAATCTAGATGTCATTTATTTCATTTAGCCAAGCTTCATAGAACTTATAGATACCTTCATCTATAAGGTTACTTAAATCATAAACATTGTTTTCATAAAATATGCATAATTTCCATATATCATAGTTCATAAGCTTCATCATATATCCATAGTCAAAAATCATGGATCATGCATGAGTTCATATAAATTCAACTCAAAAACATTATTGATGCATTAAAAGATAGAAAACAATCAATTGAATCATAATTGAGAAGAACCCATGGAGGTTGAATAAAACCCTAAATTTGAATTGAGAATTCAACCTTTGTAATTGGAAGATCTTGGGAACCCTATGGAGGAAAGGACTATATAGGTGAATAGTAACATACCTTACTGATCAAGGCCCAACAACTATGGTGAATTGAAAATCTTGAAGTGAAACCCTAGCTTCTTCTCCCTTAGCTTTAGAAAGAACTTTAGGGATGAACTTGGAGGGAAATTTATGTAACACCTCAGAATTTGGAAAAGAAAGAAAAGAGATATTCGGGTTGCAGATTGTGTCTACGGGTCCCTATCTACGAACCGTATAAGCTTCTGTGGGCCGTAGATGGTATTCGTAGAAGAGGAAAAATAATTTTTGAAAAATCAAGTCCTAGTACTTCATTAATGAATGACCGGGATAGACCGTAGACAGTTTGACGAGCCGTAGAACTGAGTCGTAGGAGTGGTTTAGAGGTGTGGTTTAAGACCTCAAATCTATGACAAGGTTTGATGACTCGTCAATTGGCTACGGACCGTAGGAAGGTCTTGTCAAAATCGATTGAATTTTTAGGCTCCAGTACTTTTCTACGGTTGACCAGTACGGTTCGTATAGTTCGAAACTGTAGGTTAGGTCCGACAGTTATTTTAAGGGGCTTTTGAGTCTTTTCCCTAATTGTTTTAAATCAATACTAAGTCGTTGTGGCCTTTATCCAAAGGCCTATAAAAGGTTTTTTAGTCCTAAATTACCCACTCAAATCCCATTCTCCTAAATCCCCAAAACCTAGCCAAATTCATCCTCCCTAATTTATCTCAAGACTAAGGAAGAATAAAAAGCTAGGGTTAATTCAAGTTCATCAATCCACCATTCTTTTAGGAGCTTAAGTATCAAAGTATGTGGGTATTCACCCATGGAGTCCTTTCCTCAATGGGGTCCCCAAGGTTTCCAATTTCTTAATTAAATTTTAATTGATCAAGTTAGGATTTCAATTCATTCTTTATGAGTTTCACTTAATTATGATTTGTTACTGTTTATTAAGTCTTCTAACGCATGATTTAGTGTTAATACATAATAATTAGTTGAAATTATATTGACTCATGCATGATTCATGATTTTTTTTATGAAGAATCCATGATGAAGCTTACGAACTATGAATTATGAATTTATGAAGATATGCATGCCTTTATGAAATTGTTGCAAATGATTTGAGGATGCTTTGAAAGGAAAGTATCAAGGTCATTGGTTGTCACGACCCAAAGTACATCCTAGATGTGACATGGCGTATAAGACCCCAAGAGGCCCTACACAAGGCACTTAACATACATAAACAAGATAATAGAATCTAACGAGTTTAAAAGACAGTTTATATAATAAAAAAGTTTTGTCAAAACGAAGTGGAAGTCTACATAGTCTCAAAAGTCATATATTACATCAAGAGTGATCGGGACGTAATCCGTACATCACATACAATCTCAAAAAATATAAATACAATAATCAGTAAAGGTTTGATCCTCGGATCATGAGGACTCACCAATCTTCAATATCTACTAAGTGATGCCTAGAAACAAAGATGCAGAATAAGGGCGTCGGATCCTACATAGTGAAACAATGTGCAAGAGTATGCGTTAGTACAAAAATGTACCAATTATGATATCAATACATAAAATTTATAAAATCATGCTAAAATGACTTTTCGTGATATGCAAAGACCAAGTCAAAACATAAGATAAGAGGGTTAGAAAACACAAATCGTAATCATGGTCAATGTAAATTAAATCATATTTGAACACATGTGAAATACTTCTTGAAGTGACCTTAGTTCATTACTATTGTGGGAAGTAGCCTCAACTGACATAGAGACCATGTGAACTATAACATGGAATCCGGTGTAATGCTCTCATACTGAAAATAGAGTGTCCTACTTGCCAAGGTAGAACCATGAACTTCTAGCTTATGTGGATCCACTAGCTAATGTCTATCTTCAGACCATCATCCTATGGAGTCACATAGGTATGAAATAAGGAGATTACTACTAGAAACCCGTCCTCTAGTTACGGGAGAGCTTCCATCTCAATACCCTCTTGGTGCTAAGCTTAAATCACACGGAATAGTTATTAATCTTAACTTGTCTCATGATCCATGGAAAGGTACAATTAAGCAATCAATCCAAGTTAGAGACATCGTAGGAGAGCTGCTTAGACCATGCGTGAGAAAATCTTTCACCATCCATGATCTTTTCATAATAGCTTTAAGGCCTATAGTCATTCACTCCATGCTAGAGATGTCCTACTACAAATGGAAATAGTTTTGAAAGAGTGATATATGATCATTGATGGCATATCCTGATACCATACTAATCAAGACCTAATTAGGGGCCTGAAAAGCATTGAGGGAAAATCTAGATGTCGTTCATGTCATGTGACCAAGTTTCATAGAGCATATAGATATCTTCATCTATAAGATTTCTTGAGTCATAAGCATTACTTTCATAAAAACATGCATATCTTCATAAATTTATCTTTCATTGTTCAAGACCCACATTATATCATCACAGCTTAGAAAACATGGGTTATGCATGGGTTCATGAAATTTCTTCTTAAAAACATACAGTTACTTCAATTCATGCATAAAACGTCATAAAACAATCAATTAGATCAACATTGAAAGGAACTCATGACATGGAAGAAAATCCTAATTACTTTAATTAGAGATTTCTAACTTATAAATTGAAGAATTTAGGAACCTTATGGAGGAAAGAGCTCCAGAGGTGAACATTATCATACCTTGGTGACAAGAGCTTACTATCAATGGTGAAATTACAGATTTGACTTGAAACCCTAGTCTTCTTCTTCAAGCTTCGAGAGAGAAATATTGGAGAGGATGAACTTGTTCTTCTTTAAGGAATTTGAGAAAATGAATTGAATTAGGAGATTTTGAGGGTAAAAGCATTTATATAGGGTTTCTAATAGAGGGTAAAACAACATAGTATTGGGCTAGAATAATTAGGAAAACATCCAAAAGCCTTTAAAAAAAATAACTGTCGACCTCATCAACGACCAGACCTACAGTCCGTTGGTCAGACCACATACCATTTTGATTGGTCGTGGGTGAGATCAGAGAACACTGATTTTGGACTCCCAATGACGGACCCATGTACAGTCCATGGGTCCACCACGGGCCGTACATCTCGGCCGGGGGTCTCAACTTATGACTCTAAAATTTCTCCAAGTCTGGGACTCACCTACGAGATCTACCTATGACTCGTGCAATGGAATACAGGCCATCCTAGGAACCATATAAAAAAATATTGAAACCTTGACATTTTGGAAAACTTGGACCGACAACCACGGTCCCACCTATGGTCCTTTTTCCGATCTACAGACCGTTGGTGGCTCCGTCTATACTGGCACCAGAGTTTTTGAAAACACTGAAATTTCCTTCTTTTTGAATCTGAGGTGTTATAATATCTCCCCCTTGGAAATATTCATCATCGAATGGAGCTCAAAATAGCATGAAAATAGCAGGATAGAAACTAACAACCCAATCATTAATGCAACTTCATCAAAATGCACATAACTAAGGAGGAACCTCGACTCCAAGATAAAACATGTTCAAAACATCATTTCATAAGGTCTATATGCAACTCGTACTCAAATGCACATAAACATGAAGCAATTGATTAAACTAAATCATATTTTTGAAAATCAAAATTTTCATGAGCATACATGCATGAGGAAACATAAGAATGACTATGGCACACGAGTCCTAAAGAGTGAACCATGAGGGCTAAGGCCTCAAGCTAGACTCGAAGATAGAAGGAAAAAGATAGGGATAGTAAGACATCACATGACCTCCGACTTTTCACACACCAAACCATAACAAGGAACTCTTCCAAAATCAACCTAGTTCTACTCACACACCAACCATGAAGCACACTATCTCCCCCTTGGGAGAAAACCTCACTAGTCATTTCAAATCCATCTCCCTTAACCCAAGCATAACACCAAAGTCTTAACAACCACGGAACCATTGATACAAGTAGACACTTGAGAAATTTCCACAAAGATTTCAAGGACTACTCCAAACACAATCACCATATTCAATTGTATGTAAAAATACAATAATAACTCATTTTTATGTAAAAAAAATACAATAATAACTCTTGTTTGAGAGATTATCTAACTGAGAACTATCATTATGAACTATGTGATGATACAACATCTCGCCTACGCTGCCAGAATTTTTCTATACATTGTCAGGGTATAGAACTCCTCAACTAAGTGGATCTACTAAGCTATGCTTAAAAAGCAATAAGGAATCTTCTAAAATGTATGACCCATTCTACCCACATTAGCTACATGGTTTATGGGGGCTATGAGTTGTCTGAACTCTCCCCCATATCAGTGCTCAATACTACTCCCAAAAATATAACTCATGCTCATATGTTTTAAAAATAACATTTCATCATCCTCAAACTTTGAGATTATTACTCAAAAGATTTCTCTTAAAAGAGATAGTACTCAAAACTCCTCATAAACTCCTCTGAAAATTGGTGTTTCCCCTCATTTGAAATGCAAAAAAACTTACTCTTGCAAATACTTAGTTCCCATATATTCATTTTGAAAAATGAAACTCGACTCTCCTCATCATCACACTCATTTACTCAAGTATTTAAATAATTTATAAATAATTGTAAAATACTTCTTAAAGTAGGGCTCATGCCGAATTATGGACGTGAATGACTCAATTTAAGGGTTTCAATAACCATATATAGAAGTCAATACTCGAAACTCAATAACTCCAGAACTCAAGGACTCAATGATACTACTCATCTCAAGACTGCTTGACTCATAGGGTTCATGCGAAATTATGAGCATGACCGACTCAACTCAAGGACCTCCATGTATAACATATGGTAATCCATAATTATGAAATATAGTTTCAAAAAGGATTAGAAACTCAATACTCAAGAACTTGGAACACAAAGATACTACTCCTCTCAAAGATACTCAATTTGTGGAGTTCATGCGGAATTATGGGCATGACTAACTCGACTCAAGAATCTCAATGATAATGTAGACTCATGAATACATCCTCCTCATTCTCATACTCACTTACTCGAGTCTTGAAACAATTTATAAGTAATTGTAGAAGACTCCTCGAAAAGACTCAAAGGGACTTTCTCAAACTTTACTCTTAACTCTTCCTTGAATTTGAATTATGAATTTAAGGGTTATGATTCATGTAATGAATGATCTATCGATTTTTAGATGTAGTTTAGAGTAGTTAGAATCAAAAGGGAGTAAAGGTATACTTTAAAAGAACTTAGACGAAGCAAGCGACGGAAAAATAGTAGGGGCAGGCGACCCTGTCACACTGCTAGCACGGGGCGCCAGCCCCTGAACTTCAAAGACCCCATTTTGGCGCACTGCTGGCGCGCCACGCCAGACCCTCTGGCGCATCTGAGGCGCGCCGCCCCACCCTTCTTCAAGAACATCCGACAAATTTTTCTTCTCGTTTTCTTATCCTAATTCGCCTAGAATTGATTGGTTCCTCAAATTTTCCTTAGATTCAATTACTCAATACAAGTACACAAGAATCTACTAAAAAACATCCCTTAAACTCATATATTTATCTCAAGAACTCATCAAACCCAACCTAATTCAAGAACGAAAGCAACACTTCAAGAACACTTATCAAGAACTTAAATTTCTCAATATTTATGGATAGTTTCGCAAGAGAAACTCATGATTGGCGTGTGAGTGAACGAACCCAACACTATGAAAACTTACATACATCTTAGGATTGAATCCTTGGCTAAAACTCCTCGAAGATTGCAAGAATCTTAATCGTTCTTCCTTTTCTCCTCTTTTCATCTTCTTGAACTCCTCTCAAAATCCTAAGTGTAATTTAGGAATAACTAAAACTGATTCGAATCGGTTTAGACTCCAAAAAGGTTAAGAAAAACGAGCTAGGCTAGTGGGGTAAGGAAAAGACCAAAATACTCCTCATTAATTCGGGTAACTTTCCTTAACTGGATAGGCTGAACTCAAACGGGTATATCTTCCTCATCCGAACTCGAAATTTAGCAAACTCGACAGCATTGGAGAGAGGACTCAGATATCTTTCATTTGGTATCTTATGGGTTTCCTAACTCATCTCGTGCTAAAAGTTATGGTCATTTGAAGTTGACCTAAACCTTAAAAGAACTTGGGAATGACTTGAATGAATTCTCTTTAGTTCTTTTTGGAACTCAAGGTGCTTTATCTAGTGACCTTAACACTAAAGAAAATTTAAATTCCTCAATAAAATCTTACTCACAACGAAGAATGGTTCGAGTCTTAGCTCAAATTTTTTTCAGGGTATTACAAGCATATTTTATTTGTTCGCACGGATATTCAAACGAATCTCAAGCATCCTTTTGGGAATTTCGGGAGTTGGGTATTTTTGTTGATCCACCAGCTACTGGGTCAGGTTTCACTGCTAGAGAAGAGGGAAACGAGGTAGGGTTTTGGTATATTACTTGAGTCAAATTGTATTTGTACTTAATTGTATGCAGAGGTTAGGCTACAGCCCCCTCTCGATCTCCTTTTGACTTATCAATATACTCCCCTTGTGGGACTTATTAAAAAAAAGGTGGGGTTTTGGTTGTTTTGTGGACTGGTTGGGTGGTGGTCGAGTGATTTTGTTTCGTTGGAGATGGAGTCACAACAGTGGTTTGGTGGTGGTTGAAACAATAATGGAGTAAAGAAATAAAGCGGTGTTGAGTAGTTTTGTTCAGTCGCGTAAGGGAGCTCATGTTGGAGTTGGCGGCGTCACCAAAAAATATTGATTTGTACATCTGCAAAATAAGTAAAAATAAAAGGAGAAAAAAAGGGAGGGAGGCGGAGTGCGATTGGGGTTTGTTTGATTGGCCAGATTTCACCGGAAAAGTGAAGAAGACAAAGGAAATGGAGTGCCTTGCCTTTGTAGTAGTTCAAACACCTGCAAAACAAATAAAAAGGGAAAAGGGAGAGGGAGATGGAGTGCGATTCGGGTCTATTTGGTAGGCCAGATTCCGCCAGAAAAGTGAAGAACATGAAGGCAGTGGAGTGCCTTGCCTTCGCAGCAACTCGTACACCTACAAAACAAACAAACAAAAAAGAAAAGGAAAATGGGCTGGAGGCAGTGTACATTTGAGATATGTTAAGGAAGAAAGGAGGATGAAAGGGTTGGGGTCATTTGGTGGTTGTTCGCTGAAGCTCGGAGGTGTAGTGATGGCATGGGGTAAAGTTTGGGGTTGTGTAAGCCGCGGGAGAAGATGAGGGAGATATTGGGTTGGTTTGTGAGAGGGGAGGTTGACTGGTTTTTGGCCCTGGTAGGCAAGAGAAAAAAATGAGATTTGATTAAATTTAAAAACATAATTTTTACCACTACCTTTACTTTGGGACCAAGAAAAGCTTATATGGGAAATTTAAAACTATCTTTTGTACAATACTATGGACTCAAAATCGTGGGTTCAAAACCATGTGCCCAAAATTATTGGCTAATAAAATATTTGTGTATGCAATTCTTTATCCGTATTTAAATGTATTTCTAGACTATGATAAAAAAATACTTAGCTGATATGAACAAATGTAACGAATGACATATAAACACGCAATTCAACAAAGAGAGATGATTTAATCAAACTGAACAAATATTGTGAATATATTCAATCGATTGTGACCAAAACAATGTGATCAAAATTAACTAATAAAAATTCTAACATTTTGAGAAATAAGATAATTATCGATAAATTGCATTAAAAATAAAAACATGTGTGTTTTGAACTATTTAACAAATAAAATACTTAAAAGTATTAACTTTGAAAATATCTAAGCCAAAATTGGATGTCAACGGATAGAATAATCCTTCTATAAGTTTGTTACAAAATCTAATGTTATTTTTTATAATTGGTAATCTAATATTTCATGCATTAAGTATATGTGTATGTATAATATGCATGCATATCCAATATCCACTTATCTTTTAGGTATAATATGTAGATGTGTCATTTAACTTGATCTCAACTGACATATATGTCCTCCAAATTTTGAGTGTATATAGGCAGACACTTAAATTTGTATACAATTAAACAAGTAAACACGCATGGAATAATATGCGCCATACATGACAAAATACAAATTAGTTCAAGTGTATGTCACGTGAATTTTCATGAAAGATGTGTTTGCCTACTCTTTCAACTTTAAAAGTTTAAGTGTCTGCTTGTGCACACATAAAGTTGGAGGGCATAAATGTCAGCTGAATCCAAGTTAAAGAGCACACTTATGTATTTTAATTATCTCTTATTCTCTATAATCTATGTAGATAAAAGATTTTGATTATCTTTAGTAAAATATTTTCTAAATTATAATTTAAAATTTATTTAGAATATAAATAGATAATCTTTTAAGAAATTCTCATGAAATATAACTTTATTTTTGTATTACTTGCATTGAAATATGTTTATAAGGTTATTATATTATATATTATGTTAAAACTAATATTTTTTAATTATGTTTATTTAGTTCATTATAGGACAACGTTAACTTATGTACTCAATTAATATTTCTTACTTTTTTTTTAAGGATAAAATCAATATTTTTTTATAAGAAATTTGATATATAGATTAAAAAATTAAAAAAGATATTATGATTTAAAAGAAGTATAAAAAGGGCTCGTTTCTCCCCCAATTTTCTCTAATCCTTCGTCAATCTTTCATTTTAGGGTTTCAGAACTCTATACTCTACTTCTCATCAGATTCCCCGTACAACAACAATGGCGGAAGAGGACGTCCATTACGCATCAGAGTTTGGAACCAACAAGAGGAAGTACGAAGAAGAGCAGACCATTTCCCGTAAACCCACTGGATTCTCTGCCCCGATTTCTTCCCAATCACCTGATGCTTCTTACAACACCGTTCCTCCGCCTATGGATGATTTCCAGCTCGCTAAGCAGAAGGCTCAGGAAATCGCCGCTAGGCTATTGAACACCGCGGAGCCCAAAAAAGCGCGAGTTGATAACGGCTCTGGATTTGATTCTGTCGAACGTAAGTTTTATTTTTTTTAACTCTTGTTTTCTATTGGATAATTCTGTTTATTTTCTTCTAAATGATTCTCCAGTGTTTGTGTCTTCTTTTGAAGATTAGTTGTTCTCCTTTGTGAATAAGGAGTTTAGTTAATTAAATGATTCTCCAGTGTTATAGCTATTGTGATCGGTCTTCTGCTCACTTTTTTACTCCTACTTCTTTTGAGATGGTATTTTGTTGCGTCTATGCCTATTTTCTTCGTAGATTTTGGATTAATAGATGGAATCGCTGAAAAAAATCATGCCTGGAAATGTAAATGTTTACAGTTGTTTTGTTTCTTTTCTGTTATTAATAGTTCTTTTATTGTACTCTTGAAAATGGCTGTGTAGTTTTTGTGCATGTATCCATTCTTTTACTGTAAGATTGTAATCATTTCGAAAATCTCCCAACTTTTACTGCACTATCATTTACTTTGGGTCTGTGTTGATAGTTACATGGTATTGTAAATGAATGGCTGCTGCGACTGTTGAATTTTTACCCTGAGAATATTATGACTTGTATTTTAATGATTACAGGTCAACAGTTTTATTCTGAACTTATAGTGATAATATCAGTAGCAAATTGCTGCTTCTTTTTAGCTTTAATGCGGTCACTTTTCCTGTGCTTTATATCTCTTGATGTTCTTATGTTCCCTCTGTAGCCAACTTTACTTATGAGTCCACTTACTGTT
The DNA here is from genome assembly GCA_029582605.1 of Solanum gracilifrons. Taxonomy (NCBI): domain Eukaryota; kingdom Viridiplantae; phylum Streptophyta; class Magnoliopsida; order Solanales; family Solanaceae; genus Solanum; species Solanum gracilifrons. The sequence goes on along the minus strand of JAJOOH010011775.1, from coordinate 17,820 downwards.
TACATGATCTGTATTTTATTGAACTGCAGACAAACCCTTTGTTAATCCAGCTGTGACAAATTCATATGGTTATCCGGGGCCAAGCAAGAAGATTGAGGTACCAAATGCCAGAGTTGGAGTGATCATAGGCAGGGGTGGGGAGACAATCAAGTATCTTCAACTACAGTCTGGAGCCAAGATTCAGGTTACTCGAGACATGGATTCTGATCCACATTCTCGTACTAGGGGGGTTGAACTCGTGGGTACACCAGAGCAAATTGCTAAGGCTGAACAATTAATTAGTGACGTTCTTTCTGAGGTACTATTTATCTGTCTATACCTGAACTTAACTGTACCTTAAAATGCTTTCATGTGTTGAATCTAACCAAACTGAACTTGTTCTTCCTTTTCAAATGTGTTTCCCTTGCACAATATATATCAAATAGGCTGATGCAGGAGGTTCAGGCATAGTTTCCCGTAGGATAACTGGACAGGTTGCTGGGGCAGAACAATTTGTAATGAAAGTCGCCAACAACAAGGTGACTTTTACTGCTGTAGTTGGTTAATCATGCTGTAGTTGGTTAATCATGCAGTACACTGTTTCCTGTTTATCTTATCTCTCATACCTATTGAAATGCTTTTAGGTTGGTCTTATTATTGGCAAAGGAGGTGAAACCATAAAAAATATGCAAGCAAGGACTGGAGCGCGCATTCAGGTAATAATAAAATCTTCTGCAGATAGTGTTGCAACTTTCGCGATGGTAGTGATGCCCTTTTGTCAAGGACTCTAATGATTTGCGTGGTTTCAGCATCACATATCAATTTAGTTGAGATTCAAAGTCAGTTGTCTTACCTTTCTAAACTTGTCACAGGTGATTCCTCTACACTTGCCGCCAGGTGATACATCAACAGAAAGGACAGTACAAATTGATGGGTCAACTGAACAGATTGAGGCTGCTAAGCAGCTGGTGTATGAAGTTACTAGTGAGGTATCTGTAGTTGCATAATCTGTCAATCTGACTGCTGACATCTCTGTCTGTTTCATCCATCACTTTCAGCTGTGTTAATGTTGTTGTATGTATGATTATGTCGTATTTTGTGATGTGGATTTGTTGTTTCTTACTGTGCACCTTGATTTAAATTTGTGGAGGATTGCAATTTATTTGAATGTTCTAGTTCTCCTTCTCTAACTTTTTTGCATTAGTGAGTTCCCCGCTGAATTCTAAATTAGGATTGCTCAAACCACAATATTTTATTATTTATTATGTTGCTAAAGCATCATGGATGATGAGCTGAGCATTTTTAAGTCTTAACTTCCACTGGGTGTTCATCACTTGTATCTAAAGTTGTGATGAATGGATATCCCTGTCTTAATTCAATAGCTTGCAGATATCATTTAGCAGACATCTTTTTTATCTACAGTTTCAGTCCATGGGACTTACTAACTCATTTCAAATTATCCATGTATGAAGGAGATGAGCACCTGCTCTGCTTTACTTTTGAGGGGAGTATTCTTATTCATTTCAGTCATGCTTTTTATCTAGTTGTAATTAGGTCCTCTCTTACTCCTTTCAGTCATATACTTCAGTTCTAGTTTCAAGTGGTCATGGAGAGTGCAGTACTCCACTCTTCAGTACAACTCCATATTGATTTTGGGTAAATGGTCAATCTGTAAAACATATCTGCAGTATGACATTGCATCTTCTTATGTCAGTTTTGTGATTAGTTTCTTCACAAGTTCATTGAGGTGATTAGGTGGTGTAGGGTTGGGTTCGTCTGAAGTCTATGTTAGGTTTAAGTTATTATATTGATGATGATCATACAAAAATCTAGATAAACCCTTTATTTTGTGTACTGATCAGTTCAATATTATACTGGACTTCTGGATATTTGATTTTGTGTGAGGCAGGTTGCGACAAGCCTTTTCAAGAAGGTAACTAAAACCAATCTAAAATTTCTCTAATATTAAGGATGTATTCTTATCTATAAGAATTGTGATCATTCTTGGTTTGAGTTCTTTAGTTAATATCAGGATAAGATATAAACTGTATCCGTTGAATTTTGTATCCAGTCACTGATATTGTGGAAATGTTGTAGGCTAGTGTGTATTGGACAATAGGTGACACCAACATGAAACCATTTAGTGTTGGTATTCCCTCAGCAGTGTTCTGGTATGGTTTCCAACCTAACTACTGACAACTTATCTCTTTTTGGAGTGAAAGACACCCTTCATTTCTAGAGATGCAGGGGAGTGGACCAAGTTGTGAGATTATTTCTTTCTCTTTGGAGTCAAAATTGAGATATTATTAATTTTTCACACTGGTCAATATTAACTGGATTTATTTCTAGGATGTTTGTTAGGTATAAACTTATGCTGCATAGAATTCCTATTACTTTGTTGGTATTTTTTATTTCAAAATTAGAAATCCATTTATTGTGCCGTATAATTGATTATCTGTTGCATCTGAGAATATTCATAAACATTCTAGTCACAGAGGTAGAGATTTTTCTCACACGTCTTAGTGATGCCCGTGAAGATTAAGTTCTTTCTTGTTCTAGTCCAGTTGTTGCAGTAGTTAGGTTATGCTTTGCAGTGTCTTTATGACTGACATATCTTGTATCAAGAGAAAGTGGTATGTTGCCTTTCTAATGCTAGGGAATACAACATTACCAGCTTTATATAAATAAATAAATAAATAATTGCTACGACGTGTTGGCAATATTATTTTCCGTTTGTGTTCACTAATGTCATTTTTTTCCATAGTAACACTTTTTTTTCCTATTTGGTCTACTCTACGTCATTATTCATGAAGACAGCACCAGGATAAAGAGTTCATCTTTGGACCCCATAACATGGAGCTGTTGTGTTTATTCTGGATTAATTAATATCTTCATAAATTGTGTTTATTTAGGATGACTGAGAGCCTGTATTGTATAATTTAGTTCAGGATATTGTAGTGAGATGCTTTCAATATGTGAGTAATTTCTCTGCTGACAGCATAAAGCTCTCACCTACCATTGTTTCATCTTTTAATAAGGTGGGTCACTAAGGCCTATATTTCTCCTTTGGCCATTGTTAGTGTTTTTGTGTTGGGAATTATTTTGCATATATGTAGAATTTGTATGGTCTTTTCTATTTGTTATGGTACCCGTCGCTTCAAATAGGATGAAGATGGGAAAGCAGGAGTTTGTACCACACAACCAGTACGGTATGTAGGCGTCTACACTTGTCTTGATGCATCTGTATTTTCCGTATCATGTTGGGTAATTTTTCAGTTGTGCTGGGTTTATATTGTGGTAATGCTGCTGGTTTATCTGCTGTGTTTATGTTATCTCTATGTGCTTGTTTTGCGCTTTGAAAATGTCTTAATATATGCAACTGGATCAATTGTTCTTGGTTCATTTTAGACAACAATTCCTCGCAGAATCGTGTTAGAAATCCAGGAATGGCTGGAGGATATCCTCAACAAGGTTATCAAACTCAACCTCCTGCAAGCTGGGCTCCTCCTGGTGCGCAGATGCAACAACCTGGTTATGGTTACCTTCAACCTGGAGCATATCCAGGTCCATCTCCCCAATATAACACGTCTCAACCACCCTACCCTGGTTACCCTCCACAACAGGCCTCTGGTGGATATGCCTCTGGTTGGGATCAGACAACTGCACCAAATCAACAAACGTCTCAGGCAGGTGGTGCAGGTGGTTATGATTACTATAGTCAACAGGCACCCCCACAACAGCAGCAAACACCTGGAGGTTCAGCTGCTTCAACTGATACTACTGCCTACGGTTACAATCAGCCTTCAGCCACAGGTTACAACCAGGGACAGAGCTACTCCCAAGATGGCTACGGTGGATATCATGCACCTGCTGCTCACTCTGGTTATCAGGGTACTGGTTATGATCAGCAACAAGGTTATAGCTCTACTCCAAGCTATGGTAATGTACCGAACCCAACTTCTGATGGCCACAACACTTCACATGGTACGCAAGGTGATGGCAGTCAAGCACCTGCACCAGCTCAGTCATCAGCCGTGGGCCAACAAGATTATCAGTCTGGCCAGCAGCCCAGCCCTACTCCTAGTTACCCATCTCAAGGCTCTACTCAAGCTGGGTATGGGATGCCACCTACTTCCCAAGGTGGGTATGGCACCCAGTCAGCAGCAGGTTATGGCGCCCAGCCAGCAGCAGGTTATGGAGCCCAGCCGGCAGCAGGTTATGGGCCCCCTCAAGCCCAAAAGCCTCCGACTAGTCATCCAGCTTATGGTCAGCCTCAGCAATCTCCTAGTGCACAAGGTGGCTATGCCCAACCTCCTCCGGTGCAGCCCGGGTATCCACAGGCAGCAACTGCTCAATCAGGTTATGGTCAGGGTGATTCTGGGACTCAGCGACCTCCATCCTCTTATGGTACTCCAACAGCTCACCCTGGGTATGGGGCTGCTAGCTATGGACAGCAGCCACCACCTTACAGTAGTGCCTATGCTGGCGGTTATGTGCAGCCTCCGGCAGCGTACTCTTCTGATGGCAATGGTGTTGCAAATCCGACATCCCAGTCTGTTCAACCTAGTACTGGGGGGGTTCCAAAAGCCTCACCTCAGAGTTAATGGATGCTAGCTCCTTTATATAAGATTGTTTCCATATTTTGTTATGCTTTACTTTGGTATTATGTTTAGGTTTCTGGTGTATTAAGAGTCTGAAACTTCAGTTTGTTTGCCTCGAGTACTTATATGATCATGTTGGTCAAACCTCTTTTCTTCTCTCTAATATAAAAAACTCTTAAAAGGATGCTTTCTTTGTAGGAATGTTCTCTTCCCTTCTCCCCGTTATTCTATCAACTTAGCTAATTAAAAATTAGTTGATAATCATTTTTCGGGAAAAAACTGATTTTTTTTTATAAATAAGCAGTTATGCATTTGTGTTCCAAGTGTGAATTTGTACTTTTTTGTTTCAGTTTACCTAGCACATTTTTAATTTGAATTTGTCCCAAAAGGAATAATATTCCTCTATATTTAAAAATAATGCATCTTTAAATTCCTTATTTTGTTCTTGAGATATGACTTATAGCCATATAAAATTTTATGGACTTTCCTTTGTGTACAATCAAATATCATGGGACGAAGGAAGTAATAAATTATTGTTCTAGAATGACAGGAGTCTGTTTAGATTAGGTGATTGACATCGTTGATAATGATAAGCATCATGTGTTGAAATTATTTAATAAATAACTACGTTTTGTGTTGAAGTGTTAGAAACTTAATTTATAAATAAGATTCATATGTTCTTAAATGTATTTACAGAAATTATAAATTAAAAAAATACTTTTATTGAGTAGAATAACAATGAAGAAAATGAGATAAGAGAGAGTTGCTTGGATGGTAATTCGATGATGTGCGTTCCAGTCACCAAAAAAATGGAAGCATCTACGAGGGTAAATAAATTAATAAAAAACAGTGACGAAAACATTTTAGAAAATTGAGAGAGTCTGAAGTTATATTTTTGGGAAAGTGTTTTGAGAATTAGAAAAAACATTAAGAATAAATACTAAAATATTTATCAAAATAAATAGCTATTAAGCAGAAAAGGTATAAATTAAAGATAACCATTTTTTGCCAAAGTTATATTAGTTTATAAGCATAATTTAAGAGTTAAGACTGAAAAAAGAAGAAGTTTATAAGCATTAACTACTTCAATTTTTTTCTTAAAAGAATAGGACAAGTTACACATTTAGCATATTGATTAAATAAATATGTATTAATATATACAAAAATATATATACTCTACTACTAATTCAGCTTCAAAACCCTGTGTCTATCTCTCTCTGCAGCTGAAGGAGCCATCACAATTTCGATTTTAGAGGTGATTCACTCTGTCTCTTTCTGCTTATGTCTACTTCTCTTCTTTTAAATATTTGATTTTTGTTTGTCTGAATAATTTTAGGCCTTCAATTTTTCATTGTATGGGTTAGGTTAATTCTCCAAATGGGCCTTCTTGAGTATTTATTTCATGCTTTCAATTGTAATTTATGTTGGAATCTTTTCTTGGAAATATTTGTGTGTTTGTGGGGGTGGTGCATTTTTAATGAAAAATTCAGATTATGTGAAATTCTAAAAAGGGTAAACAAAAAAATTTGAACTTGTGAGTTGTTCCATGTGCAATGATGAAATGTGTCCTTCACCGATGAAGCTATAATCCCTGGGAGATATTGTAGAGTGATTATAGTTTTCATAATTGTGAATCAATCACTTGTTGTAGGACAAATGTGTTAGGAGTTGGGTCTTTGATAGTTAAATGCCTTGCCCGTGATTTAAAAAAAAGAAGGGATTCTTGTGTAATCCAAACATAGCTAGCTGAAGCTTATCGCCAATGTTGAGGAAAACATAATGAACTATTTATGATCCATTTTGATGTTGGTTACTTCAAAGAGTAGTGATGAATAGTATAATGTGTGGAGCCCATTATCTACTGAGTTCCGAGTGGTGTGATACTGGCCCTCGGGGATTTCTCAGTTAAAAAATAAGAGAAGTAAATAGGAGTCTTGAAGCAGACTTATGCTTTGAAGCTAGTGTACTTGACCTTACTACAGCCATTCGAAGCAGGCTGGTACTGTGACACTAAATTATCTCTATCATGAAGAGGACATCACTGAATTGTAAACATTATCGATAATGTGTTGTGATTAGGTGTATAGAATTAGAAATTTAGTGTATGAAAACTGAATAGTAATTACGAAAAAGTTTTTACATTTGAGTCACAACTTAAAATGGGTTTGAACTTGATTGACATGGTTTTTACTCCATTTATTCCAGTTGAAATGCATTTTAATTCTTCTCCGTATAGTTGTTTCTTCAAATAATTCTCTTTAATTTGATCTTTTGAATTGTACTTTGTGCCAAACCCTAGCAGATTTCGCACTTTCATATACTTTTCTTCTATGTTCAACACTTGTGACAATGTTTTTCACAGTGCATTGTTATTTGTAGGTTACGAAACAATGGCGTCGAAACTGCCAATAGTGAAAGCAAAGGCCGTTGAAGCTTCAAAGTTCTTGACCAAGAATGGATGTGCATACTACAAGCAGATGTTGGAGCAGAACAAACAATACATTCAAGATCCACCTACAGTGGAGAAATGCCAGCATTTGGCGAAACAAGTGTTCTATACTCGCTTAGCTAGGTTTGTTATTCATCACTTCTATCCTTTTAATGCACAAATACTTTAGTCTTTGTAGGTAGTAAATGATGATTGCTTCAACCTACCTGTCCATTACTTGAAAGTATTCAATCGGTAATCAGCAGACAACATGGACGGATGTAGGAAATGTTGGGCCAATCTTCTTACTGTTTTCGATGCATGTTATCCATAAGTTGGGTGTAGTTAGGTTACCTTAGGACTGTAGGGTTTAGACTGCAAACTGCTCATCATATTGTGGTTGTAGTATTTTTCTTGTTCTATCATCTCATTAGGAACCTTAATGATCCGTCTTTGGGGAATCACTTCTTTGTTGAAAAAAATTCCGGGACCCTATCCTCTCTAAGCTCCCTTGTTCACAAAAGTTGCTCGAACTTGCATTTGTTGTTGATCTATATTGCTCGGATCCTCCACAAAAGTCGTGACTCCCCTATCGGATCCTCCAAAAATGCATAACTATTGGAGGATCCAACACACACACAACTGCATCTCTGGAGGATCCAAGCAACATGATTGTTGATGACTTCGCAAGGTGAGTTATCAAATAGAGTATTGCTCTTTGATCTTGTTGCTCTCACTGTCCTGCTTTCTGTGGCATGCTGATTTGTTTGATGATTTTTATACTGGAAGTGGCATTGAGAATTTCTATGTGCCCCAAACATTTCATGTTAATCCATATGAAAAGTATGCTGTTAAACGGGATAGAGGGACTATGTCTTTTGGATTTTTCATTGCCAAGAAAATAGAATATTGCAGATCACCCAAAAAAGGACTTGGACCATTTGGATTAGTATCTGCTGTGAGGATTTTTTTGGTTTGCTGAGAGCAACAGTAATTCTGCTTCCATTTGTCGTAGTTGCAAAAAGTGTTATGCTTCTCTTTATATATTATTGGCACATTGTTGAATTATGTCAGAGCAGATAGAAGATATGCTCCTTTTTCTTTCCTGATAGAAAACTTGTTCCATTTATACCCTTCATTCATCTTGTACTAATGATATCTCTTCTTTTTGGGACAGTATTCCTGGACGTTATCAAGCATTCTGGAAGGAACTTGATGATGTCAAGAACTTGTGGAAGCACAGACAGGAGCTGAAAATTGAGGATGCTGGCATTGCTGCTCTTTTTGGGCTAGAATGTTTTGCTTGGTTTTGTGCTGGGGAGATTGTAGGTCGAGGGTTCACAATTACTGGTTATTATGTCTAAAATCTCCCAAATATTAGGTTTCAAAGGAATGACTTGTATCACTGTCGATAAAAGATCATCTTCAATCTCTAACTTGTGCGGGATAACACATACCAACGAGATACATATTTTCAAATTTTGATGTTTGGCAAGTACAATTTACGTAGAGGATGAGTTAGGAGCCATATGTTTGCTTCAATAAAGCAGCTTTGAGCATGTTGTTTTCATGATTTCTGTTTCTTGTTACATAATTAAATCCCTGAAGATAACATTATCACTATAACATTCTTATACCTACAAGGGGTGTGTTGCGATGCGAGGATCACTCTTCCTTCAACTAAAGGTCTCAGATTGAGCTTTTGACATGGATACTCTTTTGGGAGGGAGCATTTTGCCTCTCTTTAATGAATCTGAATTGACTGGACAATGAATTTCAGATACTGGTGAGTGATTCTTTCTCCCAGTGTTTGCTTTTGGTTTATTTATTTTTTATTGTCTGTTCCTGTTCATCCTTTGAAAGACGATCAGTGTTATACATACCAAACAGCACGATGACTGATGTGTTAACATTGTTCAATTGAAAAGAAAAGTTTCTTGTATATTGAACTTGAGTTTGTATCTTGAGAGTGATATTGCCAAATTGTTTGGGTTGACGGATGAGAAAATTGCAAGTCGGGTTTTCTTACCACCTCTCATGATTTGAGGTCTTGAGGGTTCCTAAAAGAAAAAGTGTAGAGGTTGGGATTGAGGGTGTTCAAAACTGTGTTCATGAGTTTTCACCAAGAATACAAGGAGCTAATTGAGATTGTTTGGATAGTGAACTTTGGTTTATGACAGTTGCAATTTATTTTGATCCAATGTCTAGTTTGCTTTGTTTATTGTAGAGCATATCTGATTGCAAGATTCATCAGGCTTGAATTTGATTTTATTTCCATAATATATGTTCCAACTTCATTTAGTTAGTAGATCCCTTCTACCTTTATATTACTGGATATACAAATTCTCTTATTTTCTGGAGTTCACTTCTCTTTTTCATTCAAGTACTCTTATATGCTTCCACGCCCTTTTGAGACTCCAAAAAATGGACAAATTTCTCGTCTTAGGAGCACATACAAGATTGTCACATCAAAAAGGGTAATGGTCACCATGCCATCATTTATGAAATTCGTATTATTAGAGATACGTGTCCTATCAAGACAGTATTCGAAACTTTGCTAGCCTCTTTGCCTAGTCAGCAAAGATTTATCTCCATAGAAAGGATGATTCATTCTGATCAACACGAGAGTCCAATTACATTGCTAGAATTCATATTAGCTCACTGCACTAAGCTTCTCTTAACCACAGGTGTGGGTCTAAGAAAGACTAGACCACATTAAACTTACCTTGCATTTATCTCTAGATTGTTTTCACGTCTTGCACCCATGACCTATTAGAAGTATCTTATTAAGATGCTTTACTGCACTAATTAATTTGCCCTTGCTGTTTCTACAAATGCTTGATCAAGAGAAATCTATTGTATAATAGAAAATAATTCGTAGATTTACAAAAATAGAAGATATTTGTGTAGAGTCTAAAACTGAAGCCACAAAGATTGTTGCATCTCTGATTTGTTTGTTATCTTTCTATGCACAAGTGCTGCGCCAGAGACAGAATACTAGCACTTCAAAACTGTTGAATCAAGTCTCTAATAAAAGTGATACCTAGTATCTTAACTAAGAGAAACAACACTTGTAAATTGTTTATAAAATCAAAAATCTTTCAGGTGGCATCACAGATATTGCTTCTTGATCTCTGTACTATTTCTGTAAAGGATCTCTGTCCTCCCTAAAGTATGTTCTTAAAAGCCGATACCATCTTGGGTGAAAACAGAAAAACAAATGCTAATAGGGAGCCGAAGAGCATTTTCATAAAATATTGCATGGGATCATTGTCAACTTCTTCCTCTGTACCAGTGGACGTTGACATTGCCATTGTCGAAGGCAATGCTTCAATAACTGCATCTGCCAGATCAGTTATGAAAGAGGAGGTGCAATTCAGAGCAGGAACACGACCCCAATTTTCAATTCCCGATTCAAGTGCTAACTCCTTGTATTCCATATCAATCTCTTCAAGAGTCTCTATATGCTCGCTCACAAAGCTGAAATTCCAATAGCATGGATACATTAGGTGAGATATCAAGAATAAAGCAAGAGATTGTGTTATTTTGCAGACAAGTAAAAAGTAAGCCAACAAACATTCATATGAGAAGCACTTCCTACCAAGTCAACAAAAACATTGTCCCTTACTAAATCCCACAACTAAAATGTATCTCAGAGACAGTTGGCTATTGTCGCTCCAAATTCCCACATCAGTTTTATGAATATGCAGGAGACTTAAAACCATTAGGATAATACCACTAACTGAAGAATTTCAAGACACTCCAAGTAAGGTAAACATCTCACCCCCTTTTCTTTTTCTTCCAACTAATCAAAGAGGTTCTCACGGTTAATAGTCGAATTATTAATTTTCCAACCTCTCATGCACAAGAGATTAGCATCCATAAGTGACAATCCTTTCTATAAATTCAAGTTATCAATTTGGAGCAATAGGACCCATGAGTCATGTGGTTTTCCTGTTACCTCCTTCTCCAGCAAATCAGATCTGGCTAGAGAAACCATAGTAGACTTGAAATAGTTTTCAACAAAATGTATCCATGTTAAATTTGCATGACAGCCCATAGAAAGTCTAAAAGAGGTCGTTAATCTAAGAAAAAATCGCCCAACAAATAGATAGCACTTAGTTTTGATCCCATGACACCATAATTCATTGAGAAGATAAGTTTCAGGTGCTAGAATGCATACCTTACTGGAACAGCCAACAGAGACTTTACACCTTTCTGTCCAAGCTCAACAAGAACTTCATCAGTGTATGGCTTCAGCCATTGTACAGGACCAACTCGGCTCTGGAATGCAAAAGGATAATACTGAATTAATTCACCACGAGGGAAAAGTACCTTCATCCCACTATATTTAGTTTTTGGTATATTTCTTGTATACAGGAACTTCCCCACATTAATGAAATTGTGTTTCTTCATTTTACGTAGTATAAGAATAAGAATATAAGGTGATGAAGGATTATTAACACTGAGTTTAGAGAAGAGTTAGGAAAATCTGAAATGTAAAAAAGTCTGGAGTTGGTAGAAAAGATGTCACATCAAATTTGAAATAATACAAGTAAAACTAAAATCAATCTGAATGTTGAGGGATGAACTTTTGGCATTTTTGGGAAAACGTCATATTTTATGAAACAGACCAAGATAGAAGTAAAATGGGGAAAAGGGGAGCCATATTCTGTCTCAAACCCCTACAAACTTCCTCACAAGAAAAGACTGTTTTAAAAATAGGAGGAAGGAAAAAAAAGGAGAAAAATATGGAACAGTTCCACTTTGACGTGAACACTGATCAGTAAAAGCACATAGAGTTTGGTTAAACTGAACTTTGAGTCATTGCAGCGTGGAAAAATACATTTATTTCCGATCTCTAATAAATCACTTAGAGGGCACCATTAGGAAGAGCTGAATGTACATGGTATTGCAGAATGTGGAGAACTACGGGTAACACAAAAAGTGATCTGGAGGACTTAAGCTTTAGGACAAACCTGGTAAGCCAAGGTATGATCATTGTTGATTTCTCTAGCTTTCAGCTCTTTCATTATCAAGAAAATGCACTCTTCCATCTGATCTCTATATGGATCACCAGCATTTTCAACATAACTGACTGGCACTCCATGGGCACTAAAGAAAATCATGACCTGAAAATACATCCCTCTTAGAATTGAGTTGGAAATAGTAAAATATTCCCAGTAATAATAAAGAAAGGTTCATCACCAAACTAAAAGCATAACCATGATGATCAGAAACTAAGGCCAAACAAATAAAGAAATAAGATATGCTACCTCCTCAGGCTTAGTGAAATTATGTAACTCCTGCTCAATCAAGTTTGCCATGGACTTGATGTAACCTTGTCGTTGGTACCAGGATTCAATGACAGCAACTGGCAGTCTGGACAGATAAGAGTCTTCTCTGGGAGTACACAAAAAGTTAAGATATTGATTAGAGACAGGAAAATGTATATGCATACACTTCAATTTAGGAACATGAGACTCCATAAATGCAGTAACCAAATTGAAAAGAAAAAGAGAGTTACTTGAAAATATTCTGAAGGGCACGGACACTTGAACCAGTTGTAGAGATAGAGTATTGAGGATATAAAGGCAGTACAACAAGCTTTGTAATCCCATCTCTTTTTATCTGCACCACAACAGGGAACTCAAATTCAGATCAAACTTAAGACCTATGAAATTTCCAGCTCACAGGAGAAGAGTGATTCTTAGGTCCATTCAATCCCAACTATTCATTTGGGTGTCCTTGAAAGGATAACTGCTGGCTAGGATCAGGTAGGTGCAGAAAACATGTTCCACCCAAGAATTTCAACACATAAATCTTTTTAAATAAAAAAAAATATAGGATCTCAAATAAATAGCTGGCAGTTCATCAAAAGTATCAGCATATAACTATTTGACTATATCTGTACATAAAAGTAGTGAGGTTGTATTACAAGATTGCTAAGGAAAATAGAGCACATTAACAAGACTTTCCTTACCAGAAGCCAAAACTATCTCATCCAGATAAATTAATGAAAAGAAAGCATAATGAATTTTCTTCAGTAATATTTCCAAACAATGTAATCAGAACACAACAGATAATTGCTAAAACAATCAATTTCGTTTCTTACAAATGAAAATGGCCATGATTATCTTCAAAATGTGAATTACTCTGGGCCGGGCTTCAACAAAAAGGGTTATTTACCAATTGAAAAATCAGTAAACAATAGTATAGATCACTTTTTTTTGAGGAGGTCTATATATCACTGAATATTCGTAGCAGAATTGATTTAAGCAAATGCCAGAACAAAACATTAGCTCCTCATAAATGGACATTGACAGACAAGTTAGCTTATAATGTGTAAACATTCTAATCATGGACTAAGACGGACATTAGCCGGACTTGAAAACCCCAAAAAAACAAAAATAAGAAGCTATATTTTAATATATTGCAAGCTGAAAAGGGGCTTCTTTAGTAGAATTCCTCACATTTTACTACTTTGATCCAGATTTTGCTTGTAAAAAGTTTTCTAGTCCTCCAATTTTAGTTCAGTAGTACTTATCAGACGTTTTTTAGTTGAGTACCAATTTCTTTTTATCAGTAAAATGATGAATACTACTTATCAAACAATTCTTTTAGTTGGGTTGTGCCTTACTTTTCAATAAAAGGTGCACATACTGATAAAAATGAGAGTTGGCTTGAATGCTTTGGTCATGTCCTAAGTAGACCTTCTGAGGCAATGGGTTCTAGGAATGAAAAAAACATAATGATTATAGGAAGCTGTCTCAAAATACCAATAATCTCCCAGAATCCATGCAACTTGGAGAAAAATAGAGCACGGCGAAAGAAAAAGATCCCTTAGCAGTACCACCCTAGTTGAGATTAAGGCTTAGTCTTCTTGGTATGTCTCCAATTTGCTAAGAGTCTTTTTAATCTCGTCAGGGATTGTATTTGTCAATAGAAAATCTAGCAATATTCACGGCTTAGAGAACCTAATGTATTGAAGATTGGAAATGGAGCTAAATGGGTAGCAAGGATTCATATAATCCCCACTAGCTCGGGATTAAGGCTTAATTCTTGTTAAACATGGGTCACTGTAACCGATATCTTATTTTTATTTTTATTTTGATGACAAGGGAAACCCGCAGTCGCTACCCTTTGGGTGCGCACAAGGTAACCGATATCTTATTCTTCTGTTTCATGTACAATATTTATTTAAGGTTTAGACATTTTACACATGCATGGCTGAAAGCAAATCAAGCCCAAAGAAGCTATTTGACTTGGCACTTAATAAAGCTAGACATGAAGTACAATCCAGTTCAATTACTGTTGGGATTAACAAAAGACGGAAGATTTTCCGTGGAGGAGGAGGACAAGAAAAGAGAGAGGAGAGAGGAGGAGATAACACAAAGAACACAGAAACCTTTAGCCCATGATCCATTAAGTAGAAAACTCATCTGTTAGTATTGTTGCTAACTTAATCCATTATTATTCATCTGCTACTTTCCCCAATAAAAAGTTTTTCTGAAGCTACTAGTAAAAAAGATGATTTCTACAATCAAGATCCTAGATAATATTGCTTTAGGGAAAGACAAAGTGTAAAATCATAAGAACCTTTAAAGAAACGGAAAAGGGAAAAAAAAGATATTATCTATTTAATATATAAATATATATATATATATATAATGAGCTAAATTCCATTTTCTATGTAAAGCTCAAAGTTTAAATATGACAATGCAACTCAGAACATAGAACAATTGCAGCGAACATGTAATATAAGTTATATATAAACATGGATATAGAATGAAAAAGCATATGGTATACCATTATTTATACTCATTATACAGTAAAATACAAGCTGGGATTTGTAGCATATGTGCTACAGAAAACATATTTTATGTCATAAGGTAACAAAATAACAGAAATCAAGAAACACTGCCAAAGTAGTTGTAAGATGTGTAGGATCTTATAGTTCTAACATTTTTTATTCTACCTAACAGAATTACTCTATTTTTTACTGATTCTTTATTCTGATTTAATAGAAAGATTTATAATTTGTGCTTGTTAGTTAGTACTTCTGTGAATTGTGCCCGTGTTCAAGCTCTCAAAACATATTAGACTTATTTGAAAAGTATAAATGAAACTAGCGTTCGAATGACTTGTTGAGATTATAGTGTAAGCACATGAGAGAAGACGCAGACACGATCAAACAAAAAAACAAGACAAGAAAATGTCAACTGGAAGGATCAAGGATGCATTTTAAGCCTACCTGGTGAACAGCTTCCTCGGTGAACGGGTGCCAGTACCGCATCGCAACATAGACATTAGCCGGGACTTCCTTTGTTTCTAGCGCCATTTTTAGTGCACTAGCCTGTAATGATGAGCTTAAGAGGATTAACAAGTTGAAAATGACACCAGCATAATGAAATAAAAAGAACTTGTTAGCACAGAGCACATAAATAAACTGAGGTTTTTCTGTACCTGCTCATCTGTTATTTTTCGTAAAGGGGAACCACCTCCAATTGCAGCATATCCTTCCTTACTTTTTGGAGCTCGGAGAACAGATATAAGTTGTGCCAATGGGCGCTGGAGAAATTGGAACAATCTGGGGAGACGTATAATATCCTGCCACCCGAAATTCATGCCATTAGCACAATCAATGAAACTAAACTTCAACTTAGGAAAAAAAAAAGAGTTATACTGATTGTTAGCATACAGGATCAGCAAATAAGTTGAACAGAAAAGGCTGGACATCATGAAGCGTGTCTGGTCCTCCAAGATTCAAAAGTAGCACTCCGATCTTTTCTTCAGCTGTCTGTGAAGAAGACTCAACGATGCTCCTCGGATACGTAGACAATCCAACAGAGCAGAACGTCTTGCCAACTACATCTCTCTTGTGCACTGGGCGATGTAAAGACAATCCCCCAACTACACTGCTTTTTTTAAGAGTGGGTTCAGAAGATAAAACTGTAATCTCTCGCTCATCAGAATTCATTTCTCGCCCACCATGTGAGGAATGGCAAGCAGGCATTAACCTTTTCTGCGAGCAGCATCTGCCAGGACAAAAATTCAGGTTCAGCACTTCATTTTGGCATTCAAATTAGCAGGGAAATGAAAAATCTATGTCTATCCCATCATTAAAAAGGTTCTTTTCCTCTCACAAGAGAGTTTATCGAGTCATCATACTTGATACACTCCCTCTATTAGATTGTCATTACAAAGTTATATATATGTAAAGAGTAACTTCCTAAAATTTGTAAACAAAACATTTTCCCCATATTATAAGCTACCAGATGACCCCATTCTCCTACCAAACTCAAAACATCCGAAACATTTCAGCAAGATTCTAACTTTTCAAACAGTTAGTCATATAATTGATCAAATCAAACGTTACAACAAAGAAAAAAGGAACTGCATCCTTATAAAAACATATAATGGACAATAACAGAATTTAAGAGTAACCCATATGAAAAAAGAAAGGAATTTCCAAGAAAATGAAAACCCATAAAAGCTTACATGGAAGAGTTAGAAGTGAAATTGGCAAAACCAGAACTTGAAACCTTAGTGGGTTGAAGAAGTCGAGAGATCGTCCCTGTTTCCATGATCTACTATTTGATGATTTTCTTCTATCAAAATTTTCCAAAAAGAGATCTCAGTCTAGTTTTTTATGGGTCTGAAAGAAAAAAAAAACTATTAAATGCAGAAAAATGTATAGTTTGTGGGAATTTTTTGTGAGAAAAATAAAGGGGTTGGCTAATAAAGTAAAATATTGAGAGAAGAGTCAAAGAAATGTAGGGTTTATGGAAGCTAATTGGATGGAGAGAAATGTATAAAAATAAGAGAAGAGTCAAAGGGAGAGGAATAACGAAGACGTGTTCATAGCTTGTGATGGAGCAACTCACCTAACACCATTTTTCTTCCTTCGAACGAAACCGCCAACCCCGACCTTTTCTCTTTCTCTTTTGGGGCTATTAAACTGCTCTCTTTTCCGTTTTCTATTAGTTGATCATTTTCTTTTTCGTTTTCTATTAGTTGATTATTTTTTTTTCGCAAATTAAGAAATTATAAGTAGGAAGATAACATTTTCAAAATGGATTAGTTGTAAGGGTAATATAAAGAAATTTTAATTAATGTTTTCTTGATTTAATAAGATGAATAATTAATTTTAATAAGATGATCAATTAATATGGAACGGAATGAGTATCTTGCGGTACACTTTTGGCATAAAATTTGGCATTAGCTATGTACCATTTGGATATATGTGTAAAATTTAGAATTAAAATGCATACTTTTGTTTGTCAATTTTATAGTCTCAAATGATATATTGGTAGTCTTGCATTATCTATGTATATTAGTTTTTAATATAATAAATAAATCGTATAATATCAGAAGTTAGTAGAAATGATTGGCAAGGCATCTGAACTAATCATGTGAGCAGTTAGACACCTCACATGTACTTATATAATACTCTTTTGTCCAATAATAGTTGTTCATAATTGACTTAACACATCCCTTAAGAAATAATAAATAATAAGAGTAATATTACTATTTTATTCTTTGACTTTATTAAATTTAATGATTTGAGAAATATATTAGATGATAAATAGTAGTATTTAATAACAATGGTAAAATAGACACAAAAGGTAAATTATCTCTTAATTTTCTAAACTGGACAAATATTGTTGGATAATTATTTTTAGTGTAATGGACAATTATTATTGGACGGAGAGAATATCCTATCCGAACTTCTGACTGTCTTCCTCAATTTCTAAGTCCCCCCCCCCCCCCCTCCCAACAACCAAAGTTTTATTCAAAATTTTTAGTTAT
>JAJOOH010011774.1:0-55717 GCA_029582605.1 Solanum gracilifrons | reverse complement strand
AATGGTGGATCACACGGAAGATACAGGACTCAGTAACAACAAAAGAAATACGAAGACTAGTATTAAACATACAGAATTTTACATTTACAATAGAAGTCATATGTACTAACAAAAATGTCATTGCAGATTACATTTCAAGACAAAGCTACATAGACGGATCTACATAAAGAAAATGCTATTGAAAAGATACTCAATACTATGACACTACTTTGTACAAAAGTAGATAGCTTGGATAAAGAGCTAGGACATCATCTACAAAGGAAGAAAAAAGATATGTTAATATAAATATGAACAAGATATTTGAAAAGCCGTTTGTACCCAAAACACAAAACCTCTTATTTGTACAACCACAAATAAATACCAACAAAGACAGCTTAGGACAGGACAAGAAAATCTATAATCACATAACTAGAGCCTATATAGAAAATATTCACAAAATACAAACCTTTTTAAACAAAAACCTCAGATCTAAAACTACCCAAAATCCACACGAAGATTATATTACCCAAACCTTACAAGGATATAATAAACTAATGGTCTTACCAAAGACAAATGCAAATCTAGTAGCAACTTGTTACAACTATGGATTACTGAACACAGTATATACCCAAACAGGAGATGAAATAGCTACGATACCGGAACTACACAAAGCATTCATGAACTACAAAAGATAACCAAGGGAACCCTTTTTTATATAAAATTCTATTCAGCACCAGCCGAGATACTTTATTATGAAATTAAGCCAATAATACAAGTTATAAAAATTGGATTAACCAGAGAAATGATCGTACCGGAAAAAATAGAAGAACAAGACGAAATACAAAAAGTGGAGATACCAGCATTCTATGCAGAAAAACGAGTTATTGGAATAGCTACTATCTTAAATGAGTTAATATCTAATTATTTAAACAAAAATTCAATATGGAGTTATTATTCAAGAGCGAAAACAATGATATATTCAAATTGTCGAGAAATTAGAGCAGCAGATATGGAAGAACTCAGGCAATGGGCACTAAATCTGCTAAAACCGGAGCAACAACCAACTAGAAGAGCTATAAGGAAGAACTTTATCTCATCAGAAATAATGACAAGATATTGTAAAACTATTGGACATAAATATCCAGATCACAAATGTTCTAAATGCCAAGGAGAAGATAACGTAATCCCAGACGTACAGCTGGAATAAGCAAGAGGCCGACAAAATAAAGATAAAAAGCTATTGTCAGACAAGCTAGTAGAAGATAGTAGAAGATAGTGGAAGATAGTAGAATATAAAGGAGAGAGATAGTGGAATGTAAAGGAGAGATAGTGGAAGACTTTGTAAAGTAGTAGTAGCAACGTGTTAGATTAGTAGTAGTATGTACAAAAGTGAATAGTGTTAAAGATGTAAAGTAACTATAGTTAGATGTAAAGTAACTATAGTATAGATTAAAGTAACCATAGTAGGGTTACTTATATTTGTATAAATAGAGATCCATTATGGCAGAAATAGGCAAGACTTTCTACACGGAAAGCAAAGCCTTTTGTATACAAAATATTCTCTCAATAAAAAACTAAATTTGAAGCTAAGCTATGGATCAAAACATTGCAGATACTACACAGGTACACATATTCATGATTATGCATAGCTAAATTTATTAATTCCTGAATATCATAGACATGATAGAATAAATTTATATTAGTTGTTATATACTAGACTTATTATCAGCATGTTTTTACTTTGCTAACATGAGGAAAAAAGGAAAAACTTCCAGACTATGCCATCCTAAAGTTGAAACCATAGGCATGAGTAGCCGTGAGGGGAGTAAACGAAGTTGTGGCGCTGTTAGGAAGAGAGTACCTTTGAAAGTACTATGTTAGTAGTGACAGGAAAACAAGGTTGAAAATAATCTAGTTTATAGTAATCTAATATAAATAATATTCGTCAGAACTATGATATAAGGGAATTGTGTTAAAATTGTTATGTCTTATTTACATGATGAAATGATATTATCATATAAAACATTAATCCTGTATATACTTAAGAATATAGAAATCATTGATCTACGAAGGATAATATGGGAAAAGATATTTGAAGAACAAGAAGAAGAATTAATGAACCAGATATGGTATGAAATGGAAGAAATAGATAGAATAAATAATGAAATCATAGACTTTAATCTAAGTGATTTAGAAATTCAATATTCAGATTAACGATAAATCTAGAATACTTAGAATATTGGCATCAAACTATTATAGATATTACTTTATCATGTAATCTAATAAAAGAAAATATAGAAGCATTCCAACAAACCCACGACATAGAAAACATAGAATATATGTTGGAAAATATAAAAGAAATATTAAGATTAATACCTTTAGAAAAAATGTATTATGAACGAATTATTATAGATTGTTTCAGTTGCAGCTTTGTTTGCTAGTTCATTATTAGTTAAGTTGGCCTTGCCGGCCCATTTCCTTATGTCTTTTATTGGTTGTGTCCTCATTGGTCTAGTTATCTTGTTCAGGAGGTAATTATGGCGGCCTCGTCTGCCCTCCATAATTCATTTCCCTTATGTTTTAGTTGGTTCACTCGGTCAGGTGAAGCATCGGGTTCTTGTTGCGCCTCCCCTAGTTTGGGGCGTGACACTAATGTAATGAAACTACTCTATGAGAATGTAGGCTAAGCACCGAGAGGATATGGTTAGATGGAAGTTCTCCCAATGTTAGGCCGAATCTCAATGAACATCATTCATATCCCATAACTATGTGCCCACATAGGTCCTAGCTAATGGATCCACCTAAGCTAGATGAACCGGTCTTCCTTTGGCAAGGAGATCACCTCTTACGGTGTGGGGTTACATGACACCGGATTCAATGTCTAGCTTGCATCGTCTATGTCGGTTAAATGCTTATTCTCATCACGTGGGATGTGCACTCTAGTTAATTGATAGGTTCTATAACATGTAGGTAGTAGTATGGGATGCTATCTACACATGGAACGAGTAGGCTTTGAAAGGGCTCTAGGGAGTTCCCTAAGTTCAAATGACTAATGTGTGAAGTCCTCTAAACGCATGAATGTGTCCTAACTGACTCTATAGAAGAATTTTGACTCCTAAATGCTTAAATTTAGAGATGCATGCTAAACTTGGATTGTATAATGAATGACTTCCTTATTATGACTTCTTGAATGTGAATGTGCCTTCTCTAGGGTGACTTCAAAGGAACACTTAGTGTGAGTAGTAGTATGGGATGCTACTTGCACATTGCACAAGTGTGACTTAGAGTTATCTTGGGTGATGGTCCTTATGTAATGATCATGTCTTGTATCATGTCTATGTCTTTATGAATGAATATTGTTGAAGTTGGGAAGGTTATGTGATGAGTTCACCTATGGTGACCTTAGGGTGATGCTTTAGTGTGGATAGTGGTATGGGAGACTATCAATACATTGCACAAAGTGTTAGTTGAGGGTTGCTAGGGGTGAAGGGTTGAGGTAAAGGAAATGTGTTATATTTGTTGAACATGTCTATAATGTGAATAATGACGTGTATGTTGGTTGTGTTTTATATTACGCTTCTATTATCATGTTCATGAAGTTTTATAAAAAATGGCTTACTAGCATGACTTTACGACAAAATGTCCCTTTTAAGCATGTTTTTGCATGGTCATCATACTTGGTACATTTTTGTGTGCTAACTCATATTTCTCTTATTTTTACTAGAAAGTGTAGGTTCCGGCAAGTGATTGATTCTAGCTAGATTGTAGTGCTTGGATTGGTATTGCTCCAAGACTTGGTATCTCCTCATGGATTCAAGGACAGGAACACTTATGTTTCATTTCTTCATGTAATAGACATTTTAGTATTCTTTTCGATTGTAAAGGGTTGTGTCCCTATTTATATTTTGAGATTGTGTCTAAGATGGCCATCTGAGATATAGACTTCTTCTTGTATCTTTTTTAAAAGATGTTATGTTTTGAATCGTATGGTTTAGAATACAAAGTTTTAATTCCGTACTATTTCTATTGACTATGCAATGAATGAGCTAGAGGCTTGTATTAAACCCCTTCACGATCGAGTATGATGTGTCACATCTACAGGCTAGGCTTGGGTCGTGACAAACATGGTATCAGAGCATAAGATTTTGGAAATGGTTTTTAGGATTAATGTCTCACACGCCACATCTAGTAGAGTCTTGTTCATCGGTGTGAGTTGCGACACATTTATGAGTGAGAGGCTATAGGACAATAGAAAGCTACACTTCTTTCATATTCTTGAAGTCGTACTGTAGAGTTTAGTTATATACGTGTCCTTTTTCTAATCTTTCTCTTGTGTTTATAGGATATGAATACAAGGGCTAACCCAAGAAGTATGGAAGAGGAGATTGTGAATGAAGGACTTCCTCCCCAAAGTGACCAAGTGCCTCAAGTAACATGACCAATGAAGAGATTAGGACAGCTTTTCTATCCCTAGCCTGAGCCATAATGGCTGAAGTGAATAGAGATGTGGGGCCTAGGGTGAAAGCAAATGAGAGTACCATGGGCTTATGATTGAGAGACTTTGTGAGGATGAATCCTCATATGTTCTTGGCTCTAGACTGGGAGAAGATCGCCAAGAATTCTTGGATGAAGTTTATTAGATAGTTAATGCTATGGGGGAATCTTCTAGGGAGAAAGCGGAGTTGGCTTCCTATCAATTGAAGGAGGATGCCCAAGTGTGGTTCACTTAATGGAAAGCAGATAGGCCGGTTGAAGCGGGTCCTTTAGAATGGGAGGAGTCTAAGGAAGCATTCCTAGGAAGGTACTTTCCCCGTGAGAAGAGGGATTGTAAGGTTGACGAGTTTATAAACCTTAGTCAAGGTAGCATGAATGTGGAGGAGTATTCTTTGAAGTTTACACTATTGTCTAAGTACGCTCCATCCTTGGTGTCCAACCCTTGAGATTAGATAAGTAGGTTTGTGACCGGTGTGTCTGAACTATTCGAGGAAGAGTGCCATACGACAATGCTCCATGATGACATGAATATTTCTAGGCTTATGGTGTATGCTTAATCTATTGAGGAGCCCAAGCTTAAGAGGATTAGTATGGATTTGAAGAGGGGTAGATCTGATGAGCAGGTCAACCTAGTTACAAGAAGGGAGCTCCAAACCAAGATTCTTCAAGTGCTTCTAAGGTCAACCAAGAGGGAGGTGGTGGATCTCAATTTTCTAAACCTACTTGCCACATTTGAGGAAAAAAGCATTTTGGGAAATGCCTAGCCGGTACTAGTGGGTGCTATGGGTGTGGAGATAATGATCACCAAGTGAAAAATTGTCCTACTCTTACGGCTAGAGAAATGGAGGGCAAACAATCTTCTCTTAATGGCCCAAATCTTGGTGGTCCAAAGAAGAACCATTTCTTTGCCCTTCAAGTTAACAAGGACAAAGGAGCTAATCCAGATAAAAGTACCGATAGGTGATAGTTCCTTATAGTGTGTATGTCTTGTTGAGGTTCCCATTTTGTTTTTAATGTTAACCTTTGTTGGGTTTTCTCCTAAATTGGGGACGGTATGTTGAATAGTAAGGTTGTTGCGAGTGTTGATGACCTTATCTCTTTCCTTATATTCTTATTCAAGCTTGAGACTTAGAGTTCCTTGTAGCTTGTTTCATGTTTTGGAGTCATATGTATTATTGTGGTTCCATGGTCTCATTATGGTATGCATGTTGTTGTATTTGAATTCTTGTTTAAAGAGAAAATGACTTTTCATGAATTGTGTTCCTCATGTTGATGTGCATCTATGATGAGTTGCCTAAATATTTCATAAGTTTATTTGTTGAGCATTCTTAAATATGTTGTTGAAAGAGTTACATAATGTGCCTATTGATGTTATGTTGAGCATGATATGATTTGGAGTAGGGAGTTCCTCCAATGAAATGAGAAATATGAAGCTTTGATGCATAATGATTTTGTAGATGTAGTTCCTTCCTTCTTGTTTGCATTGAGGTGGTTTGATGTTGTCCCGAGTCATGGTTGAGGGGTTTAGGGGTTAAACATCAAAGTACGACTCTTTAGGGACCTATGGTGCTTCAAGAGTCAACCTGTCTACTAAGACGCAACCCCCATACTATAAAAGGAAACTTGGAACTAAGCACCTAGGAGAGGACTCCTCTCAATACAAAGTTAGTAGGAAAGCATAAATAAGGGAGACTCTCCCCTTACAAAGAAGAGAATAAAATCTAACTTATTCAATGAAGCTATACCTAACAAGACATAGCCTAGTTGAATAAACAATAAAAGGGACACTACAAAAACAAAACTTCACGGAGGCTGCTAAATTTTCTTGAGCTTTTTTCTCGTGAAATTAATCATTCCCATTCTATCTAGACAGTAGCTTCCCCTAGCAGCTTTGTGGAGTTGTAAATGAGTATAGAATTGCTGAAGAATATCAGATGTATTGCTGAATTTGGACATGAAATCCATAGTACTGTTGGCCTCCATGTATATGTTATTGCATTGGAAAAATGATAATTCCTTGATGAGTTCCCCCAGCTCTAGAATATCATGATGCATTCACCATGGATGTTTGGAGGTGTGATTAATCCATTTAGTGAGAATTTCAGAATCTACCTCCGAATTGATCCTCTTGAAGCCATGTTGTACACACCAGTGGAGGCCACGGATAGCATCTTGAGCTTCAGCCTGATTGTTAGTGCCAATGCCAAGAGGAATAGAAAATGCATAGATCATTTTACTATCTGTATCCCTCAAAATACCTCCTCCTCCTATCTTCCTCGGATTAGTAAGGGCACAACCATCTGTGTTTAGCTTGAAGTTCTATTGTATAGGTCTTTCCCAGCTCAGCTTTGATCATGGTATCATGTCTGCAATTTTCTACCATCCTTATCAATTATGGCCAATTGTTTGACCAATGGATATAGGGGTTGGTTGTGTTGAGCAAGTTAATGATAATTTTTAGGATTAGAAACTCTACTCTGGCAGTGTTGGATTGCTTATCACCATATTTTGTTGCACACCTAATTTTTCACAAATTCCAACAAATAATTAAAGGTAAAAGTTGAATCACTAACTTTTGGACTTCATTCTTGTGATCTTGCTTCCACCATTTTAACAAAAGATTGTGTTGGGAGGTGTGCTGATGTTGTATACAAAAAGTAGCAGAGTAGAACTTCCACATATGACTAGCAAAATGGCCAGCCAAAAAGATATGCTCATTATTATCTTCCCCTGGAACATAGCAACAAGAGCACTGGGCGGGTTTGATACCAAAGGTGATCAATTTCTTATTGGTTGGCAGTTTACATTTTAATGCTCTCTAAATGAGAAATGACTCTTTAAAAGGGATGTGGTTGTGCCAGATACCTTTACCCATGATACACTTACCCTTCTTTTTTCTGATGAGATTTCAGGTTGAGGAACAAGAGAACGTACCATTATCATTAAGTTTCCAAATTGTCTCTTCCTAAATACCATCCTGGAAGTGAATAACAGTGCTTCAAATTCTGGGGACAATGATAAGAGGAACCCATTGTCTAATCAAGGCTTTATTCCACTTGCCATTAACTAGAAAGTGAGAAACAGGAGTATTGTTAAGACTAGTAATGTAATCACAGTGTTTTGCTAAGTGGCTATCACAAAGCCAGTCATCTCACCAAAAAGTGTTGTTACCAGAATTGATTTTCCAAGTGATCTGAGCTTCAACAACACTTTTATTTTTCATCATATAGTTCCAGACCAAAGACTGTCACGTGTCGAGTTTTTAAGCAACTACATTTGCCCGTTGACATTATTTTGCTCTTAGAAATTGTCCCCTCAGTGAGGTTTTACTCCTAAAGGTCCACCATTGCTTAAATTGTAGAGAAGAGCATACATCCTCAAGTTGCTTTACCTTTATGCCTCCTTCATCAAAACGTAAACTCAAGATATCCCAAGAAGCCCATGATATTTATCCTTTTCGTTATCCCAACCCCAAAAGAAATCAGCTATAGCCCTCTTCGTGTAATTGATAGTAGTCTTAGGGGGGGATATTGCTGATATGGTATGGATGAGAATTGATTGCAGGACATGCTTTACCATAGTGGTCTTTCCCCCAAATCCTAGCATTTTTTATTGCCAACCAATGATCTTCTTTGTCACCTTTGCAACCAACTCAGAATAATAAATGATCCTTTGACCTCCAATATGAAGTGGATAACCTAGATATGTAATCGGACTGATTTTGGTGAAACCAGTGATCTCTTTAATCAATTCAGTGATAGCAAGAGGAGTATTTTCAGTAACCATGAAGTGACTCTTGTCCTTATTAATTAGTTGATTAGACACCTTCTCATATCTGGTGAGGGTCTTCATAATTAACTATTAGGACTACTTGGTTACGGAACTAAAAATAATGATATCATCTGCAAAGTTTAAATGATTGATCTTACACTACATTTGAAAATTCTTGTAAATCTAGTTCTGATGTAGCAAGTTAAGCATCCTAGAAAGCACCTCAGCTCCTAAAATAAATAAGGAAGGTGATAATGGATCTCCTTGCTTAAGGCCTCTGGTGGAGTGGAAAAATCCATGTCTTGTACCATTCACTATAACAGAATATTAGTTGTTGCTCATGATTCTCCAAACCAAATCAATAAAAATCTCTCCAAATCCCATTCTTCTCAAAACTAAACTAGTGAATGACCAAGACACTCTGTCATATGCCTTGGTCATATCTAGTTTAATGACCACATTGTCACCTTCCTTCGATTTCTTGATACCATGAGTGATTTCTTAAGCGAGCATAATATTTTCCGAAATACTTCTACCCCTAACAAAGCCAGACTGGTTCTCAGAAATAAACTAAGGCAGAATTGGGGCCAGTCTAAGAATAAGAAGTTTGGAAATAATCTTGTTGGAGAATTTACTTAGACTAATGGGCCTAAACTCACTGAACTTATTAGGATGTTCAACCTTAGGAAGTAAGACCAGACTTGCATGAGAGATGAAGTTGGGAATAATATGACCACCGAAAAAGTATTGGACAACACTCAAAATGTCTTCTTTAATGACCCCCCAGCAGAATTGATAAATTTTCCTCCAAAACCATCTGGACCAGCTACAGAGTTAGGGTTCCTAGAGAAAACAACCTGAGTTAGCTCCTCCGTATTAGGCATTTCCTGAAGAACTTGATTATGTGCAGGGGTGATCAATTTAGGAATGCAATTTAAGGTATCTTCATTTATCCTTTCCTCCTGACCAGAAAATGTGTGTTAGAAATAATTACAAGTTGCCTTAGCAATATTCTCATTCCCTTCGACCCAAACATCATCACTAATACATATTTTGTGAATGAATAATTTTTCCTCCTCACTCTCATAATAGAATGGAAATACTTAGAGCTGGTATCTCCTTCCTTAAATCATTGGAGTTGAGTTTTCTGTTTGAGAATATATGCTTCAAACTTGAGGAACTTGATATATTGTACATTGATAAGATGAAGGTGAGTTCTTTTTTATTTAGTATTTTGCTGAATAACAACTTCCTCAGCAACTTTAAGTTGTTCCTCAAATCCTGCAACATTAGAAAAGATGTTTCCATATTCTGTCTTAGACCAGGAGCTCAAGGTGGCTGCCAGTCTTTTCATATTTTTATGTAACCTCAACATTGGATTACCATAAGTTTCTCTCTGCAAGCAGCTTTTAACAATATCCATAAACCCCTTATTTTCAGTCCAACAGTGAGGGAACTTAAAGTACCTGATTTTTTGATCCATTCTCACTTCAATCTCTATGAGTAATGGACAATGATCGGATCCAACAGAAGACAGCTAAAATATGGTAGTTTGTGGCATGAGCTCTACCCATTTATAATTAACCGTAGCTCTGCCCAATCTTTTCCATACTGTTGCTTCCTATTCTCTTTGATTACACCAGGTAAAATATTGACCACTATAGGCAATATCAAAAAGCCCACAAGCCTCAATAACACTGATAAATTCAAGGAATTTGTTCATATTATAAGGTAGACCTTGAAGCTTTTCTTCTGTAGAAAATCTCCAATAGAATACCAAGGGATATCCATATTAGAGAAGTGGAAAAGTCTATCCCAAAGAGGTCTTCAGAGGTGATCTTTGCATTTAACATAAAATAAGGATACCATAAATTTCTCATTGCAGTCCACATGTTGTAGGTCACAAGTGATATACTGATAATTCCTTTCCAAAACATTACAAACCATATCATTAGTCCAAAAAATCCAAATTTTTCCATTGGCATTATAGGAAGCAATGTCCACATTCTACAGTATTCTGTAATTGTTGATTTGAGAATTATCTACAAATGGTTCAAGAGAGCAATCATAGAAATGTTATGCATTTTCTTGAGATTTTGTAAAATTTCCAAAGAGCCTTGGGAGTTAATAATCCTGGCATTCCAACAGAGTGTATTAATCATTAAAAACCTTTGCTCTTGGACCTAGTATTGGGTCTGCTAGTATTAGTAGATGTGCTCATAAATGGTTGTTTGTTGTGTTGTCTGACTTGCTTCCTGCCTCTAGGAGATAAATTTTGTTGATCAGCAGCTGTCTGAATTTCATCTTTAAAGTCACTTTGGAAAGTATATCCAAATGTTTTTATGAGGTGTGCACTTTTTTCCTCCCTCTCCCCATCTTCTTCTTCTTCTTCTTCCTCAATAGATTGTGTATCTTCATCAAATTCATCCTCTGGAAACCCCTTCCTGTACGTTAGTTGGTTTCTCCTTACACCCTTCATCCATCCCTCCGTAAAGTTCATTAGTAATATAAGCATCAACATAAATACGTTTGGGAGATAGGGTAATGGGAGTATTGAGTCAATACTTGTGATCTTGTTGCTTTTGGTGGCTGTGACCTGTTCTTTTTGCTTATTTATTTTATTGTGGATGTTTGATAGAGATGAGTCATTTTCTGACCCTTGAACTTCTTGAACTCCATGACATGAGGTTTGTTACTGGTTCCTTCCACAACATTTCCTTTGTTTGACTATTCCTGCATTTCTAAATTAGTGTATTTATTGTGAGTAGGAATTGTAGATAGTATACCTAATGGTACCTATGCCTCTTGCATGTTGTCTTTGTTACCCTTGTGTTGAGGTGATACAGGTCTCCATACTGTCTTGGGAGTAGGCTGTTCTTGATTTTTATATTTCTTACTTTTTTAAGTCTGCCATTGTTCTTCTTGGGCTGCTATTTCTTGCTCATGGTGAGTCTGTAGATGTTTATTGGCTTGTTGTTGTTGACCTGTGTGGTGCTTCTTTGCTTGAGCTTGCCCTTGAATCTCATCTGATCTGTATTCCCTCTATTGAACAATGTGCTGTTGGGTTTGTACACTTGTAATTGCCTCTGATTTACCACTGTCTTGAACACCCTTTGTCTTGTTCTTTTTCTCAGTTTCCATTTCTTTCCTCCTTTTGAAATCCTCATCTCTTCTTTTGATAGTACAAACATTATTCATGTGCCCTTGGTGTTTACAGTACATACAGTAGCCTAGGATTCCTTCATATTGAACTTTTTGCCACCTCCCTTTATTAGGGTCTGAATTCTTAAATCCACCCAAACATGAGGTGGTCTTTCCTTGGTAAGGTTAATTTGAATCTTCACCTTGTCCATGCTGCCTCTAGTCTTTTGAGAGGAAGGTGAGTCAAGGTACAATACCTTCCCAAAAGGACTCAAAATGGTCATCAAGAGAACCTTGTTGTAGCAATGCCATCGGAGTTCAAGTAACGCTACCCATATAGGAACTATAATTGTTTCTTCTTCTTGCTTGAAATAAGGAGTACAAGCTTGCATTCTCATTAATTGGCCTTCTATGCTCATCGTTTGGTTAGTCCAAATCGTAACATAATCAAACTCATTATAAAGATCAATATACAAATGTCAAGAATTGAAATGAGCTATTTTCACCCCTCTTCCCCCAGATAGTTGTGTCTGAAGGATAAAACTTCTCCTAATCAAATCCATTTTTTGCATGGTGTTGGTGAATTTGCCCACTAGAGTGTATTTGCAACTTTCAGCCAATTTGATATTTTAGTCATTCTCCTCAAGTAACACTGCAGGCAGTACTTGTATTGTGGTAAATAATGGACTATCTAATTCAATAGGAATTTCATTTTTTGACTGGTTATACCATAATCGAGCAACAAATGATTGCACAATAGTAAAAGGCGTAGGTTTAGGGACTATGTCCTGTTTAGAATTATGTTTAGTCTGAACATGTTGTTGACTGTTTCACATTGCCCTGAGCCATGGTGTTGTTATCCTGACTAGTAGTATTCTATTCCTTTGGAGATTAGGATCAGACCTAGAAAATTATTAGAGATCCTAGGGAAGTTGTTCTGATAATCCATGTTGGCTATGTCATTTCCATGTTGAAGTCTATTTGTTCCTCCCTATTGGTTGATGTCCTTAGTCTGATCATTTTGACCCTTCTTGTCTTTGTGAACCTGATTGCTTACCTGTTTCGAAAATTCAGCAGTTCTACTGATGTGCTGATTTACCACATTTGTAGATGAGCCTCAGTGTTTGTAGCATCAGATTGAATAATATTGTTCCTAATTGGTTTACATGTCTGCAATTCCTTGCCTTTAGCTTGTTGTCTTTGACCTGTTTATTCAATCCTTTGCTGCTGATCACGTCCAAGTTTCTCAGTTGACTTGCCCTGTTTTGTTGTGTCCTGTATTACATATGGAATAAGAGCTGGAGTTATGATCATTGAGTTACTTTTAATGCCAAAGGAAAAATTGAAGGAATAAGCTTCTTCATATAAGTTTTCTTAAGCCTGTCTGTTTGTGATTTGATCGTTGGTTTGTTGCTAATTCGAATTCTTTTTCTGCATTGAATTGCCTTCCAGATGCATTATTCTTGCCCCTGATGGATGAGTTACACCCGATTGGATGTTGTGTCCTGCAGATGGAGCTGGGAATGTACCATTCCTTTTAATGTCCAGAGCATTTTGACATGTTCCCTTATTCAAGTTCATCATAGATTCAGTTGGTTGGACTGAATGATTATTGATAGTGTTCCCTCCATCCAAATTGCTTGCAATCTCCGAAAGATGAATTTCTAAGGGAGGGGAATGATGCCCACTCCCAAACTTTTCATAAACTCTGGCGAGTTGAGTTCGATTTTCACCGGAATTCTCCCCGCCGGATAATCCACCATCCATTTTGGTTGAAATCTCTGTGAGATGAACCTCCTCATGAGGGGAGTAATCGCAGAGGTTAAATCTGCTCGTACTTGACTAGAAGTAGCTCAAAATTGAAGGCGCAGTTTTGGGGACTCAAAGGAAAAATTGAAGGAATAAGCTTCTTCAGATAAGTTTTCTTAAGCCTGTCTGTATGTGATTTGATCGTTGGTTTGTTGCTCATTCGAATTCTTTTTCTGCATTGAATTGCCTTCCACATGCATTGTTCTTGCCCCTGATGGATGAGTTACACCCGATTGGATGTTGTGTCCTGCAGATGGAGCTGGGAATGTATCATTCCTTTTAATGTCCTGAGCATTTTGACATGTTCCCTTATTCAAGTTCATCATAGATTCAGTTGGTTGGACTGATTGATTATTGATAGTGTTCCCTCCATCCAAATTGCTTGCAATCTCCGAAAGATGAATATCTAAGGGAGGGGAATGATGCCCACTCCCAAACTTTTCATAAAATCCGGCGAGTTGAGTTCGATTTTCGTCGGAATTCTCCCCGCCGGATAATCCACCATCCATTTTGGTTGAAATTTCTGTGAGATGAACCTCTTCATGAGGGGAATAATCGCAGAGGTTAAATCTGCTCGAACTTGACTAGAAGTAGCTCAAAATTGAAGGCGCAGTTCTGTGGATTCTTTCGCGATTCAAGCAAAAATCGCCTCTGGATTATTGTCGATTGGGCTGGTGAAATCAACTAATTTTTTGCTATGATGCAGATTGAGACTAGGGGATTCCATATTTCTAATCACTTTTTCATGAATCGAAATAATAACTCCTGGGGAAATAATTTTTTGCGTTCCTTCTAACTCTTTAACCGAAATAGCTGTGTTGATCGCGTTAGTATTCTGTGAATTAGAGAGAGTGGTTGGGTGGGTTTTGTTGCTAATGATCAGGCGCTCTGATTGGGATTCATCTGGTGGCCTGGGGAGCTCTGCCAGCAGCTCACGCGCCAATCCGGCAGTGCGAGTAAAGAATGGAGTTACAGCTGTTATTAGCTATTTTTAGAGCATTTTCTTTAATGTGAGAAATTACAGAGAGAAAAAATCAGGGAAATGAGGATGCAATGGGGTTAGAGTATAGGGTTTAGGGTTTAGGGTTTAGAGTTTAGAGTTTAGGGTTTAAGGTTCAAAGTTTAAGTTTTAGAGTTTAATGTTTAGGGTTTAGGGTTTATGGTTTGATGTTTAGGGTTTATTCTTAAGGGTTTAGGGTTTAGGTTGTAGGGTTTTGGGGTTTGGGTGTAGTGTTTAGGGGTTAGGGTTTGAAGGTTAGGGTATATGGTTTATGGTTGACGGTTTAGGGCTTAGTGTTTAGAGATTAGGATTTAGGGTTTAGGATTAATTGTTTAGGGTTACGGTTTAGGGATTTTGTTTAGGGTTAAGTGTTTAGTGTTTAGGATTTATGGTTTAGGGTTTAGGGCTTGTCATGTTCTGGGTTACCCCCAGGAAGTAACACAGCGTAATTGACCCCGTATGTGTCGCATACAAGCCTCATAGCATTCATGAACATTAAAGCATAGGAAAATTGTGTGGAATTTTAAAAACTTTTCTTTACAATCGAAGTCTCTTATAAAATGAAAGAAAATATATGGCACTATGTCTCAAACCATCTACTATACTTGGAATAAAACTCTTGAAATACAATCTTAGGGACATGGCCCTTACAATAAAAGTCTAAAACATAATAGAAAGACAATAAAAGACATATGGTTGAGCCTCGAATATAACCAATCTTCTTCTTCTTGATCTCCTATGAACCTAGCCATGAGGAGGGAATCCAATATCTCCAGAGCCTACACTTATAGATAATGTAGAAAGATGGGGTTAGCACAAAAGTACTAAGTATGGAAGGCATGCACAAAAATCAATAAAACATGCTTTAAAGGGGCATTCCATTTGAAATCATGCTAAATGCCATTTTTGAACATCATCTTTTAAATAGTTGGAGAATACAACCCATAAAGCAACTCACACACATTTCATCATAACATGAGAGATAACATTAGAATAACAAGCATAGTCTCCAACATCAACATAATACAAATCCCAATCTTCACAATACATAGCCTCCAATCATAGTATAATATAAAGTCAAATACCAAGATCATCTTATCATGAAGTACTCTATACATAAGCAACCCCTATGAAACACTTGTGCAATATATGGAAACTAACATGCATTTACAATGTACAACACAAGCCAAAAGCACATTCATACTCATTTCATAATAAAGTCATTTAGGAATTAGGGTTTAGGGTTAGGGTGTAGGGTTTAGGATTTAGGGTTTAGGATTTAAGAATTAGGGTTTAGGGTTTAGTATTTACGGTTTAGGATTAGAGGGTTAGGGTTAGGGTTTAGGGTTTAGGGTTTAGGGTTTAGAGTTTAGGGTTTATGCATGTTCTTGATGAGTTTCCATGGTGTCCTTATGTTATTCATGTTCTTGATGAGTTTATGTTTAAATGAAAAAATGAGTTTTTCAGAATTATGTTCCTCATGTTGAAGTGCATTTACTTTGAGTTGCCTATATGCTTCATGAGGTGAATTGTTGAACATGCCTAAATGTGCTTTTGAGAAGAGTTGCATAATTGCCTAATGATGTTATGATGAGCATGGTGTGATTTAGAGAAGGAAGTTCCTCCGATAAAATGAGAAATGTTGAAGTTTTGGTGCATAATGAGTTTGTAGATGTAGTTCCTACTTCCTTATGTGTGCATTGTTTATGATGTTGCATGCACAATTGGGTTGCTACTCTTGAGTCGTTAACCCCTTAATGTGTTTTAAGTGTCATTCGAGGATGACTGTTTCTAAGTGGGGGATAATGTAATGACCCCTAAAATGAATAAGTGAAACTAGAGCCTAACTAGTGAGTGCGTAGGTTTTTCATGAGGTTTGAGGTGGTTTGATGTTGTCCCGAGTTATGGTTGAAGGGTTTAGGGGTTAAACGTCAAGGTACGACTCCCTATGGACCACCTTAGGGTTCCTTGGGGACGATCCTTAGCCTAACCCCCAAGACCCCATGAAACCAATAGGCTGCCCGAAATTTGGCGAACCACGGAAGGGGACCACGCCCTATAGGTCCATCCACACCACGTGGATAGCCCACAAATTATGAGCCTCTGAACCAAACTACGGTTGGACAGTAAATCCCGTGGACGCATCCATGGTCCGTGGGTGGGGGTTCACACATGGCAGCAGTGTGCTGTCAAATTCATGACCAAGCCAAGGGTGGTTTGGTAAATTCCTCCCTTGGTTAGCTAAGTCTATGGACGGTTATTTTAAGTTATTTATGGTGTTTTAAGAGTTTTAAAAGTATTAAACTCTATTTTTCATCTAATTACTTCAAAACCCAAAATAAAAACTTCCCCTCTCTTTCAAAAATTGTCTAGAAACTTCCATTGGAGGTGAAGATTTCAAGCTCTCGAGGTCAAATATTCAAGGTTTTCAAAGTATTTTCGTGGGGAATCAATATCAATATATGTTAATGTTGATCCTTGTCTAATTTTCCATTCAAGAAGCCAATTCCAAAGTGATTTCAAGTTATGAAAAATCTAGGGTTTTACTCAATCTCATGGGTTCTTTCATCAAACGTTTTCAATTGGTTTCTAATTAAAAATTATGATTGTATTAGTGTTTAATTGATGATTTATGATAAAAAATACTCTATGAACCCATGAATTCTCTCAATTACATAATTGTGCCTTTATGAAGTTGGTTTGATGATTATGAAAGCTTATGAATGGAGTATGACTAAATTGCTTTAGGTTATTGAATTGTATCCTCGTTTATGGCACAATGATGGTAAATTGTTGGTGATTTGATGATTTGTGATTATGGCCTTGAAAGGGCAAGTTATGACCTAATTGCATGTTAAAGTAGAATTGTGTTTGAGCTATTGATCCACTTGAAAGGTGGAGGTGTTTAATTACTATGTATGATTATGATGTGAATATATGCATGTGATTTTAATGATAGAATGATGATCGTGTATAGAAGTAATTGTGTTATTGTTGATAGAATATTCTCAATTGACACTCAAGAATGATGATAATGGAATGTGAAGGGTTTATTCTATGTATTGTTATATATTTACTTGGTAGGCTTAGGCATCCTTTTCTTATACAAATGAAAGTAACGTGAATGATTAAGTATCTTGAATTGGTAGGCTTAGGCATCCTTTTCCTGTATAATGAATATATCTTGACTTAATTAATATGAATAAATAGGCTACAACATTCCTTTCATATATGAGTAATGAATGTATCTTGACTTGATGGATATGAATCGATAGGCTTAAGGCATTCCTTTCATAAATGATCTAATGTAATGAAGACTCTAGAATTAATAGGCAAATATCATTCCTTTCTTAATGAGTCAATGTACCATGAATCGATAGGCTTCTGGCATTCCTTTCATGAGTATAATAATGTAATGAGGAACCATGAATTGATAAGCTTATGACATTCCTTTCATGAGGACTCTAGAGCTATCCTTGAAGGTAACCATGGATCGATAGGCTTATAACATTCCTTCCATGTGTAAAGATGTAAATTGGGTCGATAGGCCATGGCATTCCTCCCTAGTACACTAATGTAATGTGAATGAAATGATCTATGGGAATGTATGGTAAGCACCGAGTGGATATGGTTGGATGGAAACTCTCCTGATGTTAGGTTAGAGTTCCAATGAACATCTTCCTATCCCATAAATTATGTGCCCACTAGGTCTAGGTAGTGGATCCACGTAATCTAGGCTATTGGTTTTCATTAGGAAAGAAGACCACCTTTTTACAGTGTGGGGATACATGACACTGGATTCCATGATCTAGCTCTCATGGTGTATTTCGGTTAAACGCTTATTCCCATCATGTGAGATGTGTATTGTGGTTTCCTGCGGAATTCTATTAAGTGTGGGTGGTAGTATGGGATGCAATCCATGCATTGCACAAGTAGGTTTGAGACTGTCATAGTGAGTTCTCTAAGTCTTAATGGCTAATGTATGAATGTGTCCTAAATGAAGTTAATGAAGAAGGTTGACTTAAATGCTTATATGCTTCAATGTAAAGATGCATGTTATACTTGGATTGTATTATGAGTTACTTCTTTGTCATGACTTATTTAGTATGAATGTGCCTTGTGTATGGTGACTTCAAAGGAGTACTTAGTGTGAGTAGTATTATGGGATGCTACTTGCACATTGCACAAGTATGACTTAGACTTGTCTTATATGTTGGTTTCAATGTGATGGTATGATTCATATAATGTTTATGTCTTTTATATCCTCGATTGTGTAAAGGTTGAAAGGATGAATAGTAAGTTCAATTTTACTGACCTTAAGGTGGTACCTTAATGTGGGTGGTGGTATGGGACGCTATCCATACATTGCACAAGGTATAGCTTGAGGGTTACTTGAGGTGAAGGCTTAATGTGAAGGTAATGGTTTACATGTTGATTATGTTCAAATGTGAAAATATGACTTGAATGTTGGTTGTGACTTATATTATGCCTCTATTACTAATGTTCATGAAGTTTAACCAAAATGGCATAAAAGATGACTTTCAAATCAAATGTCCTTTTTAAGCATGTTTTTGCATGGCTATCATACTTCGTACTTAATTGTGCTAACTCATTCTTCTTCATGTTTTACTACAAGTGTAGGTTCCGGCAAGTGATTACATTCTCTCTAGTGAAGCTTGGATTAGAGTTCTCCAAGACATTTTGGGTATGTCCTCATAGATCGAGGACAAGTGTTTAGAAATTCTTTTCATTTTCATGTAGTAAACTATTTTAGATTTCTATTGTAAAGGTCAGTGTCCCTAGTTTGTTCAAGATTGTATCTAAGATAGCCATGTGAGTATAGACTTTCGTTTGCGTTTAAATGGTTTTGAATTTTAGATTGTATGGTTTTTGAATGAAAGTTTTAATTTTGTACTATTTCTATTATCTATGCAATGAATGAGCTATAAGGCTTGTATAAGACCCCTTCGGAGTCGAGTACGCCGTGTCATATGTAGGGGCTAGCCTTGGGTCGTGACAAGTTTGATGTTTCTGGTTTAGGGTTTAGGGTTTAGAGTTTAGGATTTAAGTTTAGTGTTTACGGTTTAGGATGAATCGTTTAGGGTTAGGGTTTAGGGTTTAGGGTTTAAGGGTTAGGGTTTGAAGTTTATAGTTTAGGGTTTAGGATTCCATGTTTAGCACTTAGGGTTTAGGGTTCCATGTTTAGGGTTTATGGTTTATGGTTTAGGGTTTAGGGTTCAGGGTTTAGGGTTTAGAGTCTAGAGTTAAGGGCTTATGGTAAATGGTTTAGGGTGTAGAGTTAGGGTTTAGGGTTTAGATTTAGGGTTTAGGATTAATGGTTTAGGGTTTAGGGTTTAAAGTTTAGGTTTTAGGGTTTAGTGTTTAGGGTTTAGGGATTAGGGATTAGGGTTTAGGTTTAAGGTTTAGGTTAGGGTTTAGGGTTCCAAGTTTCAGAATTAGGGTTTAGGGTTTATAGTTTAGCATTTAGGATTTAGGTTTTAGGGTCTAGGGTGAAGGGTTAGGGTTAATAGTTTTGAGAGTAGGGTATTGCGTTTATGGTTTAGGGTTTATGGTTTACGATTTCGATTTTAGGATTAAGGGTTTAGGGTTTATGGTTTAGTGTTTAAGTTTTAGGGTTAGGGGTCAAGGTTTTTTATTTAAGGTATAGGGTTTAGAGTTTTGGGTTTAGGGTTTGGGGTTTATGGTTTAGGGTTAAGGATTAATGGTTAAGGGTTAAGTGTTTACGGTTTTGGTTTTAGGGTTTAGAGTTTAGGGTTTAGGGTTTAGGGCTTATGTTTAGGGTTTAGGATTAATGGTTTAGGGTTTAAGGTTTAGAGGTTAGGGTTTAGAATTTAAGGTTTGGGTATTAGAGTTTTAGGTTTAGTTTTGTGGTTTAGGATTAATGGTTTAGGGTTATGGTGTAAGGCTTAGGGTTTAGGGTTTAGGGTTTGATGTTTATGGTTTATGGTTTAGGGTTTTGGGTTTAGGGTTCCATGTTTAGTGTTTAGCATTTAGGTTTTAGGGTTTAGGGTTTAAGGTATAGGGTATAGGGTATAGGTTTTATGGTTTATGGTTTAGGGTTTAGGGTTTAGAGTTTAGAGTTTAGGGTTTAGTATTAATGGTTTAGGGTTTAGTGTTAAGTTTTAAGTTTTAGGGTGTAAGGTTTCAAGTTTAGGGTTTAGGGTTTAGAGTTTAGGGATTAGGGTTTTGGGTTTAAGTTTAGGTTAGGGTTTAATGTTTAGGGTTTAGGGTTCCAAGTTTAAGAGTTAGGGTTTATTGTTTATGGTCTATGGTTTATGGATTTAGGGTTTGTAGTTGAGGGTTCAGATTTTCGGATTTAAGGTTCCAAGTTTAGTGTTTAGGGTTAAGAGTTTTGGGATTAGGGTGTTGCGTCGATGGTTTAGGGTTTAGGATTTAGGGTTAAGGGGTTAAGGTTTAAGGTTTAGGGTTAGTGTTTAGGGTTTTGGATTTAGGGTATAGGGTTTGGAGTTTGGGGTTTAGGGTTTAGGCTTTATAGTTTAGGGTTAAGGGTTAAGTGTTAAGGTTTAAGAGTTCAAAGTTTATGGGTTAAGGTTTAGGGTTTAGGTTTTAGAGTTTAGGGCTTAGGGTTTAGCATTATTGGTTTAGGGTTAGGGTTTAGGGTTTATGGTATAGTGTTTAGGGTTTATGGTTCAAGGTTTATAGTTTAGGTTTGAAGGTTTTGGGATTAGGGTTTCGTGTTCCGTTTTATGGTTTAGAATTAATTGTTTACGGTTAGGGTGTAGAGCTTATGGTTTAGGGTTTAGGGTTTCAAGTTTAGCATTTAGCGTTTAGGGTTTTTGGTCTTGGGTTATGAGTTTCGGGATTACGAATTAGGGTTTATGGTTTCGGGTTTAGGGTTCCAAGTTTAGGCTGTAGGTTTTATGGTTTAAGGTTTATGGTTAAGAGTTTCGGGATAAGGGTATAGAATTTTTGGTTTAGGGTTTGTGGTTTAGGCTTTAGGTTTTAGTGTTTAGTGGTTAGGGTTTAGGGTTTATGGTTTATGGTTTAAGGTTTAGGGTTATGGTTTTGTGTTTACGGTTTAGGATTTAGGGTTTAGGTTTTAGGATTTAGGGTATATGGTATAGGGTTTAGAGTTTAGGGTATGTGACGCTATCCATACATTAAACAAAGTATTGCTTAAAGGTTACTTGAGGTGGAGGGTTTAGTTAAAAGAAATGGTTTATGTATGTTGATTATGTCTCTATTGTGAATAATGACTTGTATGTTGGTTATGATCGAATATTATGACTCTTATACTTGTATTCATGAAGTTTTATCAAAAAGACATGAAAGCATGACTTTCATATAAATGTCCTTTTTAAGCATGTTTTCGCATGACTATCATACTTAGTACTTAATTGTGCTAAACCATTCTTCTTCTATGTTTTACTACAAATGTATGTTGCGGTAATTGATTATCTCCCTAGTTGGAGCTTGGATTAGACTTCTTCCAAGACCTCTTTTGGTATGTCCTCATAAATCGAGGGCAAGGACTCTTGTGATTTCATTTCTTTATGCAATATAGTAGTTTATCGATTGTAAAGGGTCACGTCCCTACTTATGTTTTGAGATTATGTCTAAGATGGCCATGTGATACTTTAGTATTCCGCTTCTTTATAAATGAATTTTTGATTGTTGGTTTTATTAACAAAAGTTTAAATTCCGCACTATTTTCAGGTATCTTATGCAATGAATGAGCTATGAGGCTTGTATAAGACCCCTTCCGGGGTATAGTCTTGAGTCGTGGAAA
The DNA here is from genome assembly GCA_029582605.1 of Solanum gracilifrons. Classification (NCBI taxonomy): domain Eukaryota; kingdom Viridiplantae; phylum Streptophyta; class Magnoliopsida; order Solanales; family Solanaceae; genus Solanum; species Solanum gracilifrons. The sequence goes on along the minus strand of JAJOOH010011774.1, from coordinate 33,752 downwards.
ACACGGTATCGGATCATAGGATTTTGGGAATGGTCTTAGGATCGATGTCTCATAAAGACAGGTCTAGTAGAGTTTTGTTCATCGGTGTGAGTTACGACACAATTATATGCGAGAGGCTATAGGACGATAGAAAGTTACACTTCTTTCATTATTCTTGAAGTCGTGCCATAGATCTTAGTTCTATAAATGCCCTTTTCCTAATCCTTCTTTTGTATTTATAGGATATGAATACAAGAAGAACGCCCGCAAGGAGAGTGGAACAGGAGATTGTGAATGAGGGAGTTCCTCCCCATGGTGACCAACGCCCTAAAGGTTGCCAAGTTTCTCAAGGCAACCAAGTTCCGGTGGATCTCCCGGACATGACCAATGAAGAGATTTGTTTGGATTTTCTAACCCTAGACCAAGACATGGCGGCTTAAGTTAACCGAGATGTAGGGCCTAGGGTGAATGCTAATGAGAGTACAATGGGATCAAGATTGAGAGACTTTGTGAGGATGAATCCTCCTATATTTCTTGGCTCTAAAGTGGGAGAGTATCCCCAAGAATTCTTGGATGAAGTATATAAGATAGTCAATCATATGGGGGTATCTTCTAGGGAGAAGGCGGAGTTGGCCTGTAACGACCCTAAAACGAACTAGTGAAACTATAGCCTAATATGTGTGTGTTTGAGTTTGGGTTGAGGTTTCATGTTGTTATATGTTGTCCCGAGTCTTGGTTGAAGGGTTTTGGGGTCCAACAAAAAGGTATGACTCCCCATGGACCACCTTAGTGGGTCCTTGAGGAGGACCCTAACTCTTACCCCCTAAGACCCCTTAAAACATGAAAGTTGGCCAATGTGGGGTGACGTACGGAAGGGGTCCACCTCCCGTAGGTCCATCCATGCCCCGGGGATGGCCTCCATAGGTCAAGGGGCACCTAACCAAGCCACAACCCCAATTGACGGAGGGACGACATAGTCCGTGACCCCATCCACGTACCGTGGATAGGGGTCTCGTTAACCATGACGGTTTGATGTCAAGTGGTGCGACCAAGCTAAGGGTGAAGTGGTAAATTCACCCCAAGTCCCAATTATTATGTGGACGGTTATTTTAAGTGTTTTAAGGTATTTTAAGAGTATTAAAACAATAAAACACTCATTTAGATTTCATCTCTCAAATCAAAACAGTTCCCTCCTAAAAAGTTCTCTCTAGAAACTCCATTGGAGATCAAGGTCCAGATCAAGCTAGGGTTTGGGATTTCAAGGTGTTTCTTCTTCAAATTTCGTGGGGATTCATCTAGTAAGGTATGCTGATCCTTCATATAGAGTTATCTTTCACCCAGAGTCAATTTCGAAGATGTTTTCAAGGTTTTCAAGTTACACAAAAACTCTAAGTTTTACTCAATCTCATGGGTTCTTGCATCAAACATTTTCAAATGACAAGTTATGATTATATGGATAATTTAAGATGAAAAAATCTATGAACCTAAATTATGCATTATGAAGTGGGTTTATTTATTATGAATGAATTTTGATGGAGTTATGCCTAAATGGGTTTAGATTATTTGTTTGTATCATCCTCTATGCCTAATTATGGTGAATTGTTGGTGAATTGAGGATTCGTGATCATGGACTTGAAAGGGAAAGTTTGACCTAATTTCATGTTAATGTAGAATTGTTCTTGAATTGTTGATCCACTTGAAAGGTGGAGATGTTTACTTACTATACACATTGTCATCATGGCCTTGAAGGCATAGTTTGATGAATTGGAGTATTATCATGTTATTGTATATGTGAATGTATAATGTGAAGGATTTACATGTGATTCAGTTATAGAATGATGAATATGTATTCAATGTATTTGTGTTAGTATTGGAAGGATATTTCTCAATATGGCACTCAGGAGTGATAATAATGAATGTGAAAGGTTTCTATAATGTGAATATTGAATCTAGAATTGGTAGGCTTATGCATCCTTTTCTAGAATAGTGAATGTGTCTTGACTTGAAGACTATGAATTGATAGTCTTTATTCATTCTTTTCATAAATGATCTAATGTAATGAAGACTCTTTAATCGATAGGCTAGTGGCATTCCTTTCTTAATGAGTCAATGTACCATGAATCGATAGGCTAGTGGCATTCGTTTCATGAGTATAAGAATATAATGAGGGACCATGAATCGATAGGCTTATTGCATTCTTTTCAAGGGGACTCTAGAGCTATCCTTGAATGTACCATGGATAAAAAGTCTTATAGAATTCCTTCCTTGTGTAATGATGTATCATGGGTCGATAGTCCTATGGCATTCCACCCTAATACACTAATGTAATTTTAATGAAATAATCTATGGGAATGTAGGCTAAGCACCAAGTGGATATGGTTAGATGGAAACTCTCCCAATGTTGGGTTAGAGTTCCAATGAACATCTTGCTATCCCATAACTATGTCCCCACATAGGATATTAGCTACCTGATTCCATCCGAGCTAATACTAACCGGTTTACCTTAGGCAAGTAGACCAACCCTTACGATTTGGGATAGTACATCGGATTTCATGATCTAGCGCTCATGTCCTATGTCGGTTAAACGCTTATTCCCATCATGTGAGATGTGCACTGTAGTTACTTGATAGGTACTACAAAGTGGAGGTAGTACTATGGGATACTATCTATACATTGCACAAGTAGGCTTTGAAGGGGCTATAGTGAGTTCTCTAAGTCTTAATGACTAATGTATGAAAGTCCTCTAAATGCATGAATGTGTCCTAAATGAACCTAAAGAAGAATGTTGGCTTAAATTGTCAAATGTGAAGATGTATGCTATACTTGGATTGTATAATGAGTTACTTCCTTGTCATGTCTATTGTATATGAATGTGCCTTGTCTAGGGTGACTCCAAAGTAGTACTTAGTGTGAGTAGTAGTATGGGATGCTACTTGCACATTGCAAAAGTATGACTTAGAGTTGTCTTAGGTGTGGTCTTAATGTGATGATGTGACTCATGTAATGTTTATTTCTCTTAAATGCTTTATTGTGTAAAGGTGGAAAGGATGAATGGTAACTTCACTTTTTGTGACCTTAAGGTGGTGCCTTAGTATGGGTGGTGGTATGGGACGCTACCCATAAATTGCACAATGTATAGGTTGAGTGTTACTTGAGGTGGACGCTAAAGGTAAAGGTAAAGGGTTATATGTGATATTGTTCTAATGTGAAATGGTGACTTGTATGTTTTTTGTGACTAATATTATGCCTCATTATTTCAATGTTTAAGAAGTTTTAGAAAAATGGCATAAAGACTTTCAACAACATGACCCCTTTAAAGCATGTTTTTGTATGGTCATCATACTTAGTACATTTTTGTGTGCTAACCTACATTATCTTATTTTTACTACAAGTGTAGGTTCTGGCAAGTGATCGATTCTAGCTAGGATTGAAGTGCTTGGTTAGAGTTTTCCTCCAAGACTTGGTATGTCCTCATAGATCAAGGACAAAGGCTTTTATTATTTCTAGTTCTTTCTTTTTTTGAGACTGTTGTTCAGATTCGATTGTAAAGGGCCATTACCCTATCTTGTTGAAGTTTTGTCTAAGATGGCCATGTGAGACTTAGTCTTCCACAGTGTGTTTGAATGTTTTTTTAATGATTATTTTAATGTTTTGAATAGTATGGTTTTAAGTAAAAAGTTTAAATTTCGCACTATTTCTCTTGTCTATGCAATGAATGAGATAAGAGGCTTGTATTAGACCACTTCGGGGTCGAGTACGCCGTGTTACTACTATGGGGTTTTTTCGGGTCGTGACAAACTTGGTATCAGAGCATAATATTTTGGAATTAGTTTTTACGATAAATGTCTCACAAGTCATGTCTAGTAGAGTTTTGTTCATCAGTGTGAGTCGCGACACATCTATGAGAGAGAGGCTATGGGATGTTACAAAGTTACACTTCTTACATATTCTTGAAGTCGTGCCTTAGATTTAAGCTCTGTAAGTGTCCTTTTCCTAATCCTTCTATTGTGTTTATAGGATATGAATACAAGAATGACGCCCTCAAGGAGAGCGTAAGAGGAAGTAGTGAATGAGGGAGTTCCTCACCAAGGTAATTAAGGTCTTCAAGGTGACCAAGTTCCTCTAGGAAATCAAGAGAATAAAGTTATGGTGGTTCCCCCGGACATGACTAATAAAGATATTAGGTTGGCTTTTCCAACACTAGAGATGTGTGGACTAGGGTGAATGCTAATGAGAGTACCATGGCCTCAAGATTGAGAAACTTTATGAGGAAGAGTCCTCCTATTTTTCTTGTATCTAAAGTAGGAGAAGATCCCTAATAATTCTTGGATGAAGTGTATAAGATAGTCAATGCTATGGGAGTATCTTCTAGGGAGAAGGCGGAGCTCGCTTTCTACCAATTGAAAGATATGTCCCAAGTGTGGTTCTCTCAATGGAAAGGTAATAGGGCGGTTGAAGCGGGTCCTATGGAATGGGATGAGTTTAAGGGAGCTTTCCTTAGTAAGTACTTTCGTCGTGACAAGAGGGAGGTAAAGGTGGAGGAGCTTATAAACCTTAGGCAAGGTAACATGAGTATGGAGGAGTATTCCTAGAAGTATACCCTATTGTCTAAGTATGCTCCATCCTTGGTGTCTAACCCTAGAAATGAGATGGGTAGGTTTGTTACCGGTGTATCCAACCTAGTTAATGGAAGAGTGTCCTACGACAATGCTCCATGATGATATGAATATCTCTAGACTTGTTGTGTATGCATAATCTATTGGGTTGTTCAAAATGAAGAGGGTGAATAGGGATTTTAAGAGAGGTAGATCCGATGAGCAAGGTCAACCCAGGTTCAAGAAGAGAGCTCCTAACCAAGATTCTTCAAGTGCTCCTAACGCTAATAAGGAGAAAGGTGGTGGGTTGCAATTTTCTAAACCTCATTGTGCCACTTATGGGAAGAGGCATCATGGGAAGTGCCTAGCCGGTACTAGTGGGTGCTATGGGTATGGCAAAGATGATCATCAAGTGAGAAATTGCCCTACTCTTACGACTAGAGGAAGGGAGGCCAAACAAGCTCCTTATCATGGCCCGGATCCTAATGCTCCAAAAAAGAACCGTTTCTATGTGCTTCAAGCTAACAAGGACAAATGAGCTAATCCGGATGAAGGTGACGGTAAGTTATAGTTCATTTTGTTGTGATGAGGTTCTTAAGTTGTTTTTTATTTTAACCTTAGTTGGGTTTTCTCCTAAGTGGGGGATGGTATGTTGAATAGAAAGGTTGTTGAGAGTGTTGAGGTCCTTATCTCTTCCCTTCTATTCTTATTCAAGCTTGAGACCAAGAGTTCCTTATAGATTGTTGCATGTTTTGGAGTCTAGTGTAATATTGAGTTTCCATGGTCTCTTTATGTTGTGCATGTTCTATTTTAATTCTTTTTTATATGAGAAAATGAGTTTTCAAAATTGTGTTCCTCATGTTGATAAGCATCCATGATGAGTTGCCTAAATATTTAATGACTTAACTTGTTGAGCATGCCTAAATGTGTTGTTATGAAGAAGTTGTATAATGTACTTTTATGAGAAAATTGCATAATGTGTTTAATGGTGTTGTGAGGAGTATTATGTGATTTGGAGAAGGAAGTTCCTCCAATTTAATGAAAAATGTGAAGTTGTGATGCATAATGAGTTTGTAGATGTAGTTCCTACATTCTTGTTTTGTTTTGACCCTATTGATGTGTAGTTGATGTTTCCTCCTAGTTGTATGCATTTATATTGATATTGCATGCATGATTGTGGGCTTCTAGTCTTGAGTCGTTACCCCTTAATGTGTATAAAGAGTCATTCGAGGACGAATGTTCCTAAGTGGAGGATAATGTAAGGACCCTAAAAATGAACTAGTGAAACTAGAGACTAACGTGTGTGCGTTTGAGTTTGGGTTGAGGTTTCATGTTGTTCTATGTTTTCCCGAGTCAAGGTTGAAGGGTTTAGGGGTCCAACGTCAAGCTACGACTCCCCATGGACCACCCTAGGGGGTCCTTGAGGAGGACCCTGAGTCTAACCCCTCAAGACCCCTTGAAATATGAAAGTTGGCCAATGTGGGGTGACCTACGGAAGGGGTCCACACTCCGTGGATGACATCCATAGGTCAAGGGAACCATAACCAAGCCACATCCCCAATTGACGGAGGGACAGTACGGTCCGTGACCGCATCCACGGACGGTGGATGAGGTCTCATGAACCATGGTTGTTTGCTGTCAAGTGGTGCGATAAAGCTAGGGGTGAAGTGGTAAATTCACCCCAAGTCCCAATTAGTACGTGGCCGGTTATTTTAAGTGTTTAATGGTATTTTAAGACTATTAAAACATTAAAACACTCATTTAGATTTCATCTCTCAAATCAAAACCCTTCCCTCCTAAAAAGTTCTCTCTAGAAACTCCATTGGAGATCAAGTGAAAGATCAAGCTAGGGTTGGGGATTTCAAGGTGATTCTTCATCAATTTTCAAGGGGATTCATCTAATAAGGTATGGTGATCCTTAATCTAGGGTTAGCTTTTACCCTAGAGTGAATTACAAAGAAGTTTTCAAGGTTTTCAAGTTACACAAAATCCCTAAATTTTACTCAATATCATGGGTTCTTGCATCAAAAGTTTTCAAATGACAAGTTATGATTATATTGATGTTTAATTGATGATTTAGGATGAAAACCTCTATGAACCCATGATTTTCTCTCAATTCCTAAATTGTGCCTTATAAAGTGGGTTTCTTGATTATGAATGAATATTGATGGAGTTATGCCTAGATTCGTTTAGATTATTGGTTTGCATCATTATATATGCCTAATTATGGTTAATTGTTGGTGAATTGAGGATTCGTGATCATGGCCTTGAAAGGGAAAGTTCGACCTAATTTCATGTCAATGTAGAATTGTGCTTGAATTGTTGATCCACTTGAAAGGTGGAGGTGTTTACTTACTATGTACATTGTGATCATGGCCTTAAAGGCATAGTTTGATTAATTGAAGTATTATCAAATTATTGTAAATGATAATGTATAATTTGAAGGATTTACATGTGATTCAGTGAAAGAATGATGAACATGTATTCAATATATTTGTGTTAGTATTGAAAGGATATTTCTCAATGTGACACTGATGAATGATAATGATGAATGTGAAGGGTTTCTATAATGTGAATGTTGAATCTAGAATTGGTAGGCTTATGCATCATTTTCTAGAATAATGAATGTGTCTTGACTTGATGATGATGAATTGATAGGCTTTAAGAATTCTTTTCATAAATGATCTAACGTAATGAAGACTCTTGAATCGATAGGCTAGTGGTATTCCTTTCTTAACGAGTCGGTGTACAATGAATCAATAGGCTAGTTGCATTCCTTTCTTAATGAGTCAGTGTACAATGAATCAATAGTCTAGTGGTATTCCTTTCACGAGTATAAGAATGTAATGAGGGACCATGAATCAATAGGCTGATGGCATTCTTTTCATGGGGTCTGTAGAGCTAACTATGAATGTACCATGGATCAATAGGCTTAGAGCATTCCTTCCTTGTGAAATGATGTATCATGGGTCGATAGGCCTATGGCATTCCTTCTTAATACACTAATGTAAGGTGAAGGAAATAATATATGGAAACGTAGGCTAAGCACCAAGTGGATATGGCTAGATAGAAACTCACTCAATGCTAGGTTAGAGTTCCAATGAACATCTTCCTATCCCATAACTATGTGCCCACATAGGATAGTATCTAGAGGATTACATCCGAGCTAATGTTAACAAGTTTATCTTAGCCAAGTAGACCAACCCTTACGATGTGGGATAGTACATAGAATTCCATGATCTAGCTCTCAGAGAATATATCGGTTAAACACTTATTCCCATCATGTGAGATGCGCACTCTAGTTACTTGATAGGTACTACAAAGTGTAGGTAGTAGTATGTGATTCTATCTATACATTACACGAGTAGGGTTTGAAGGGGCTATAGTGAGTTCTCTAAGTTTGAATGACTAGTGTATGAAAGTCCTCTAAATGCATGAATGTGTCCTAAATTAACCTAATAAAGAATGTTGGCTTAAATCCTCAAATGTGAAGATGTATGCTATACTTGGATTTTATTATGAGTTACTTCCTTGTCATGTCTATTGTATATGAATGTGCCTTGTATAGGGTGACTTCAAAGGAGTACATAGTGTGAGTAGTAGTATGGGATGCTACTTGAACATTGCACAAGTATGACTTAGAGTTGTCTTAGGTGTGGTCTTAATGTGATGATGTGACTCATGTAATGTTTATGTCTCTTAAAAGCTTTATTGTGTAAAGGTGGAAAGGATGAATGGTAAGTTCACTTTTGGTGACCTGAAGGTGGTGCCTTAGTGTGGGTGGTGGTATGAGACGCTACCCATACATTGCACGAGGTATAGATTGAGGGTTACTTGAGGTGGAGGCTCAAGGTAAAGGTAAAGGGTTATATGTGAATTTGTTCTATTGTGAAATGGTGACTTGTCCGTTGGTTGTGACTTATATTATGACTTACTTGTATCAATGTTTAAGAAGTTTTACAAAAATAGCATAAAGCATGACTTTCAACAAACTGTCCCTTTTAAAGCATGTTTTTTCATGGTCATCATACTCAGTACATAGTTGTGTGCTAACCCATATTTTCTTATTTGTACTACAAGTGTAGGTTTAGGCAATTGATCGATTCTAGAAGGGATTGAAGTGCTTCGATAGAGTTTTCCTCCAAGACTTGGTATGTCCTAATAGATCGAGGACAAAAGCTTTTATTGTTTCTTGTTCTTTCTTTTTTTGACACTATTTTTCAGATTCAATTGTAAAGGATCGTGACCCTATCTTGTTAAAGTTTTGTCTAAGATGGCCATGTGAGACTTAGTCTTCCGCTGTGTCTTTGAGAACTTTTTAATAAGTATCTGAATGCTTTGAATAGTATGGTTTTGAATAAAATGTTTTAATTCCCCACTATTTCTCTTCTCTATGTAATGAATGAGCTCATAGGCTTGTATTATACCCCTTCGGGGTCGAGTATGCCGGGTTACGACTAGGGGGTGCTCTCGGGTCGTGATATGGTCTCCTACCAATTGAAAGATGTGACCCAAGTGTGCTCCACACACTGGAAAGCCAATAGGCCGGTTAAAGTGGGTCCTATAGAATGGGAGGAGTTTAAGGAAGTATTCCTTGGTAGATACTTTCCCTGTGAGAAGAGGGAGTGTAAGGTTGAGGATTTTAAAACTTTAGGCAAGGTCGCATGAGTGTGAATGAGTGTTCTTTGAAGTTTACCCTACTGTGTAAGTTTGCTCCATCCTTGTTGTCCAACCCTAGAGATGAGATGAGTAGCTTTGTGACCGGTGTATTCGACCTAGTCAAGGAAGAGTGCCATACAACAATGCTCCATGATGATATGAATATATTTAGGCTTATGGTGTATGCTCAATCTATTGAGGAGTACAAAATTAAAAGTATGAATAGGGATTTAAAGAGGTCTAGATCCGTTGAGCAAGGTCAACTAAGGTCCTAAAAAAGATACTACAACCTATATTTATCAATGGCTAACAATGATAGGGTGTCTAACCCTAAATATCAAGGATGGAATGGAAGTGGTTCATCTTTTGAGAGGCATAGGTATGCCAAGTGTGGGAAGAAACATATAGGTAAGTGCCTTGCCGACACAGATGGGTGCTTTGGTGTGGAAAGAAGGGTCGCATGATGAGGGATTGCCTAACACTCATGCGAAAAGGGTGAGAGACCAACCAAGCTTCTCTTGATGGCCCGGATGCTAGTGCTCCAAGGAAGAATCATTTCTATGTGCTTCAAGTTAACAATGAAAAATGAGCTAATCTGGAAGAAGGCACTGTTAAGTTGATTGCTCCTTAGAGTTGTGATTTCTTGTTGAGGTTCCTATGTTATGTTCATGATAAGCCTTAGTTGGGTTTTCTCTTAAGTGGGGGATCGTATGTTGAGTAGTAAGGTTGTTGAGCGTGTAGATATCCTTATCTCTTTCCTTCTATTTCTATTCAAGCTTGAGACCAAGAGTTCCTTGTAGCTTGTTTCATGTTTTGGAATCTTGTGTCAAATTATATGAATTTCCATGGTTTCCTTATGTTATGCATGTTCTAGTTGAATTCTTGTTTAAATGAGAAAATGATTCTTCATGCTTTATGTTCCTCATGTTGATTTGTATTTGATATGAGTTGTCTACATGCTTCATGAGGTGAAATGTTGAACATGCGTAATTATGCTTTTGAAAGAGATGCATAATATGCCTATTGATGTAATGATGAGCATGATGTGATTTGGAGAAGTAAAGTCCTCTAATGAAATGAGAAATGAGATGTTTTGGTGCATAATGAGTTGGTAGAGGTCTTTCCTACTTCTTTTATTGCATTGAGCTTTTTGATGTGGAGTTGATGTTTCCTCCTACAGTTTATGCATTATATGATGTGTTATGATTGTGGGCTGCTAGTGTTGAGTGATTCTTATCGTGACTAACGACACTAACCTACAATACGAGTGTCTACGATCGTCGATAATATAGTAACCCAACCAAGGGTTGGGGTCGTGTCCCAAGGGAGTGGTTTTGAGAATTAGTAGAAAAATAAAATTTAGTAAAAACTAGTCGTAGCTAAAGACATTAAAGATTAAAAACATTCTAAATTAAAAGGGTTCACACAAAGGTGTCAAATATCAAATAGAGGTTTTGTCACAAGTAGTAAAAAACAACAAATATAATAAGAAGATCAAGTATAGGGACAAGTTCTTGGGGTGTTGCCGCAATACAAGTTGAGATAAATCGTTGGGTACATGCTTTTGATAGGAAATTTGCAAGATAATAGAGACTAGACTAAGCTTTAGATGGAAATAAGTTTCCTCTCGGGCAACTTACCCCGTTTCAAATGCGTTTCTCTCGGACACCCATTTGACATATGAAGGCCAGCCTACGCCTTACCCCATTCACTCTCTCGAGCTGAGTGTTGGGATATGGGACTAGGGATCACCCTCTTGGGCTAAACCTCATGTCGACCCACTTTTTAGGCATCAGTCTAGCAATCTTGGTTTAACGACCTCCTTCTCGGGAAAGCCGAAAACACATGGATGGTTTTGTATTTGCAATAATAAACTCATTAAATTAAACCACAACCACTAGGTGAAATCACCATTAAAATGCATCTATCCTATCAGCAAGCAAGACCCAAAAACAATATCAACACATATTTGCTAAATCACTCCCCAAGAATGGGGGTTTTTAGCCACACATCAAGAAATAACAAAAGACCCTTAAAATGATACTAAAATCAAATAGGTATAAGGAATTAAACCTTTATTTAAGCAGAGGAAGAAGAATGCAGAAGACCCACTTCCAACTTGGGGAAGATGAAATCATTCTTTCTTCAGGTCTCCCAAAAACTCTATCCAAACTTGAGAGAAAATATCCCAAAAAAGTAGTATTCTATTCTGGATATTATAATAAATGTTCGACTCTTCAAAATTATTAACAGGTTTAGTATTTATAGACTTTAGAAAATAGTGCTGACAGATCTTTCGGCGAGGTTAGTCGGAATCGCTGATTAACTCGGCAATTACCCCATTGGTGTAGTTCGTCGCCATCTTGCGCTAGCCTTCAACATCATCGTGCTCTGTGCCATTGGGCGACCTAGTACTACTTCGAAGAATTATTCGGTGAAATGTCGACTGCTCCTTTCATCTCCTTTTTGATCCTGCTCCTTTAAGGCATCGCGTGCTGGACCAAAGGGCGGAGTGCATCCCTTGGGAGAATCACCAAGCGTGCTTGGCGATGCACAGGCTGCAGCTTCTTCATTCTTTTCAGCCTTCTTGTTTGTTTTTGCCCCTAAGTGTCCATGCTTCCACTAAAATTTCAAATACATGAAACTTAAGAGTTTTCATCAGATATTGAGACAAAATAACCGTTTGAGGACACTATTCCTATCAAAATAAAGCCCTAAATAAGTCCAATTTGTGGACTCATCAACACCCCCAACTTAAACTTTTACTTATCCTCAAGCAAACTCAAGTTCAGCCGTTCAACAATGTGTCTCAAATAGTGCTACACAAGAATAAATCATGAATGCACACAACCAGACTCAAATTCACTTATGCAAGGATCAATTTTGTACTCAAAGATTCAAGTTGTGACACACCATTACTAAAGATTGTCATTCTCGCAATACTTGCTACTGGTGCAATCAAGCTCAAAAGGAAGTATCTAAGTGCCCTCACATAAAAAAGGATTCCATATTCACACACATATAGGTTAATAAATTTAAGATCAGGAATCAGATGCAACGCTCACACTCAAAAAAAGGAACACAATACATGTGCTTACCCATAGGTTTGCCCTTATTTTCCAATTGACTTTCAATTCGGCTTACTTAAGATCAAAAAGGTCTTTCTAAGGCTTGTAATGGGGATGTGTTCAAAGGTATGGTCATTTAGGCTCAGTGACTTTTTCCTCGTGAGATGTGGTATTCTCAAGGCATTCCCTTCTTTTCATTTATCAATTCTTTTTCTAGTGCTTCTAAGTCATCTTTTTATTCACCTCATGGATTGCTTGGAAACACGATTTCCTTGGTACTTTATTCCACAAATATGTTTTTTCCCGAAGGGTTTCCATTGTTCTGCAATACCAGGGGTTAAGGGAGACTTTTCTTGCACTTCTTGACTTCTCCTTTTCCTTTTTACCACACCCTCAACTTAAGCTTTTAGCCTAAGTTGGCTATTCGCTAAACCACAAATCAAGAGTATTATAGAAAGTGGGTCAAGTAAGGTGTAGGGTTCATCAAGGTTCTTTCAAAGAAAGGTAAGGCTCAAACGGTGTTCAAAAAATTTTCACACGCTCACGAGTAGGCAACAAAAGAGGTATATGTCAAATTATGCTCAAACTCTTTAAAGTTGCCTAAGATCATTTCAAGAGCACACCTTCCTAAATCAATTAGACTAACACGGTGAATTCTAGCTATATTCATGCAAGGTTCAAGACAAGGTAATCATACAAGGTATAAACACTTAAGTCAAACAACACAACACACTTTCTCTAGTGTGCAACGGTCATTACAAGAGAATCAATTCGATAAATGGCTAATCACAATGACATACAATTAGCTTACATATTGTCTATGCAACTTCATTTGCCCTCATTGTAGCCGTACATTCATGTTCGTTCGATTGAGAGAACTATTCAAGTCCTCGGTATTGATCGAAATCGAGACTTAAAATTTTTGCAAAAGAACAGCCACATCAATTCACGAGGGGTGGCAAAAATGTAAAAAAAATTTGGAAGTGCCAAAATCAATTTGCAAATAAAAATAAACAGAGCAAGAAGATCAAACAATCACAAGGCAGTTTTTAATAATACAATTAACAACAGACAACCAAAATGTACACCAAAACACAAGTATCCAAATCAAGCAAAACAAGGTGGGCCTCACCCCACCACAAATAAGAGTGTTTGTCCTCAAATGAAAATAATACAAAATCCAAAAGGCAAAGTAAAGAAAGACACAAAGGGAGTGAAAAAAGGTTCTGTCTATGCAGTTTCTCTCTTTGTCGGGCTCAGTGGCTGATGGAGCAGTTTGTATATGGGAATTAGTACTCGGAGTAGTCTCAGACTGAATAGCAGTGCCAGATCTGCTAGGAGCTGCTGTGGACGTCTTATCCGGCAATGTCTGAGACACCGGCTGCACAACTGTCTCTATAAGATCTGGAAAGTCTCTGAATATGCCCTCATCTATGCTCTCATGTGTCTCCTCAGCATCCATTGATATCGGCTCCTCATCGGTTTCTACATCCGACTTTGCATGTGCTACGCCATCCCCATGCACATCTCTGGTGGTCTCAGGAGAATCCTTATCATCTTCCCTCTCTATTAGTGAAGTGAAGTCAGTAGACTTAAGGTAGTCTACGTCCTTTCTCAAACTCGCAATATCATCGTTTAAAGATGCCAACTCAGAGGATTCTCCCTATATTTTCTCGCAAGTAATGACTCTCACTGTCAGGGCATCAACAGCGGTTTGAAGTGGGGTAAGTGCTGCAAGTATGGTCCTGTTGATCATCCCTGGAACAGACTTTTCCAGTCGGGTAACTCTCAGATCAGTTCAATAGGCCAATTGCCCTATCTTCATGATTATGGCTTGAGTGATCCTGACAGGCTAGGAGGAAGAGGATGTACCTAGAGTATGTGAATGGGAAGAAGGAGCGGGTATACCTGAAGGCTCTGACGCTAGAGTAGATGAGGATGCCTCTACTGGCAATGAGTTAACATCGACCTCTAGACAAGTATGTGTTGTGACTTCTCTCTTCCTATCAACCTCCTATCGTGTGAACTCGACCTCTATACACGGATATTAGTGGAAGAAGATCGGTTGACCTCTATATTGCTGGCAGGGTCCCAGGGTACTCCGGCACGTCAACATAACTCGGTGATCAGAACAGGAAAATGCAGAGATGTTTGTGTCTGTTTGGCTCTCACAGCCATATCCTGTGAAACCAGTAGTTCCAGGTCGATACGCCTCCTGGCTATGATAAAACCAAGGAAATCCACCTTAGGATGGTGTAGAATGGACTCGTTCTGGGATGTCATAATAGTGTTGTTGATGAAACCAAACGAGTATCGAGAAGCGATGTTCATGTCCCTCTTTTCAATTGGATATCCCTCACCCAACCTCCTCGGGGTGATGTAAGAAATCATCAGAGCTAACCAAGCCTTCAAATCCTCTAGGGATGGAACAATAGGCAGACCCTGGTAGGGCAGTACCGACTACAGCGATCAACCTAGTACAACTTTGATATGTTTGCTGTGACATTCTACCTCCTTGCCTTTAACCATCACTGACTTCACCGGTCAGAACTCACTAGCCATTTTCTTATTTTTCGGGACCAACTCCTCATATGCTAGGAAAATTCCAAAACCCAAGAAGGGATGTAATGGTCTCGTGTCCCAGTGAACTACTTGAACTCATGATACTTGAGCGTGTCAACCACCTAAGCATGCTTACATTCCAAACCCTCCATAAATAGTAACTTTTCTTCTAGAATGGTTCGAAAACCATCGCCTTTCAATCTGTTTAGCTATCTGGGTAGAGGTGGAACTACGAGGAGTGCAGGGGCCA
The DNA here is from genome assembly GCA_029582605.1 of Solanum gracilifrons. Classification (NCBI taxonomy): domain Eukaryota; kingdom Viridiplantae; phylum Streptophyta; class Magnoliopsida; order Solanales; family Solanaceae; genus Solanum; species Solanum gracilifrons. Next base: position 18,639 of record JAJOOH010011774.1, on the reverse strand, counting down.
CTGAAGGTGGTGCCAGGTTTGGCACTGATTCGATAGTCGGAGGAGTTGCATCTGATGTAACTCTAATAGGTGTTGATTGAGGTCTATCCCTAAGCCTATTTTATCGGTGAATGAAGGGTTGTTCTTCCTCTGGCTCAAAACAATCTGGCTAAATAGCTGACCCATTTCTAGCGATATGCTTCTTTCATTTGCCTTTATCTTCCGGTGGGAGATCTTGCTTTCTTTTCTGTGAAGGTCGTGATCCTGCTTCATTGATTGTAATTCCCTTTGCATATTTTTGAGGTGGCTCATTTAACTTTGTGCGTACCATATCTACAAAAGATCAAGAGATTAGGCGAAACTCAACTCAAACACAGAGAATCTTCTTGCAGAAGGACTCGCCGATCCAGTCGGCGAATCGCCAAATCTCTTTGGTTATCTAGGTCGGACTCGCAAAAGGAATTATCTTGAAATCTAGGAAAAGTAGCGATGAAAAATATTATGTGGCGGGACTCTCGGCACTATGGACATGAATAAAGGGCGATCTAAGACCAGTACGCGAACCGCCAAGTCGTTCGGCGAGCACGACCCAGCTCTCCAAATGATTCAACGTGCCTATATTTAAAACCACTTCTTATAATCAACCTTACAAGCCCTGAAAACGAAATTAAAGTATGCATACACGAAATTTACACAAGACCTATACTTCGCATTACCCCGGAATACTCAGACCTCTTCCGGTTTTGCCAAATTTGGCTATTTAACTAAGATTACCCTTAGAAATGTTGTCACCAATACCTTCACTGAGCACTTTTCGTTATTTAACACAAATATGGGCCACTTCAATTTTGTTATTTAGCACGACCAACCTAACAACGATTACGCAACACCCACTTCAAGTATTTTCAAATCAAAGCACAAACACTAACGTAATCGACTATTAAAGCATTTCAGACAAAATATTCGAATTGACCATAACATCACAACACCCTATTTATATCAGAGAGGCTTATAATACATTATCCTTCCACTATAATTGCAACACAGTGCAAAATTATCAAAAATAAGTTTGTAGTTTTAGAGACTAACCTTTGATGGTGATCAAATTGCTTTTTCAAATGCTAGGTAGTAAAGAAATCCAACCCCAAACGCTAGTCACTAACTAAAATACTAATGGAAGGCAAAAAATCTAGGAAAAAGTATCTTTTGGGTGATTTTGAGGAGTTTGAAACGAGGGAAAGTGAGAGATTCAAAAATTTGATCTTTGGCGTTTATATAACCGTTCAGTTCTTAACCATTTGACACCATTAGTCTTGTCACTGATCAACTCGGTGACGCGCCAAACGTATACTTATCTCGCCATGTTTTACAGGACATCCCTTATTTTAGGGTCACAACTGTGGATTAAATGGGAATCGCCGATAGGTTCAGTGATTCTCCAACTGGATCCTTGGCTCGCCAACTTGCACTTTTCAACATTACAAAACTAAGGAATGACCTGATTAGCTGGATTGATCTAGAGTGAGATCTAATCATTTGATTCGACACTTCAATATTCTCCTTCAATTCTTCCAACACTCGATCTTGATTGGTGAACTTTTGGAGAATGATTTTGAAGTGTGTCCTCGACAAAATTTCCCCTCCCGCATCTCGAGACTTCCTTCGCTCATGAGGGGTTATATACCTCCACTTGTTGTTGCGTTGCACTTCCACCTCTGAGATTTTGGTGGCCAAGTCGTTTAGCTGAGATGCCAGTGTGGTCAGTGTGAGGTCCTTTTCTACTCCTTGACTCATTTCAACCAAATTGCCACTACTCTGCTCAGCCAAGCTCATCTAAATGGACAACTCAACGAACAACACAACTAAAAGTAAAATTAGTGACACTACAACTAAGAAGAACAGAAACTCTATTATACTAAAATTTCTCAAACAACACCACTCCCCAGCAGCGGCACCATTTTGTTTCTTATCGTCACCAATGACACTAACCTACAGTACGAGTCTCTACGATCATCGATTATATAGTAACCCAACCAAGGGTTGGGGTCGTGTCCCAAAGGAGTGGTTTTGAAAATTAGTAGAAAAATAATATTTAGTTCAAACTAGTCATAGATAAAGACATTAATGATTAAAAACATTGTAAATTGAAAGGGGTCACACAAAAGTGTCAAATATCAAATGGGGGGTTTTGTCACAAGTAGTAAAAAACAACAAATATAATAAGAAGATCAAGTCTGGGGATAGGTTCTTGGGGTATGACCGCAATATAAGTTGAGATAAATCTTTGGGTACATGTTTTCGATAGGAAATTTGCAAGAGAACAGTGACTAGACTAAGCTTTAGATGGAAATAAGTTCCCTCTCGGGCAACTTACCCTGTTTCAAATGCATTCCTCTAGAACCCCTATTTCCCGCATGAAGGCCAGCCTACGACTTTGCCCACTCAGTCTCTCAAGCTGAGTCTTAGGTTATAGGACTAGGGCTCACCCTCTTGGGCTAAACCTCATGTCGACCCACTCCTTAGGCCATCACTCTAGAGGTCTTAGTTTCGCGACCTCCCTCTCAAGCAAGCCGAAACCGCATGGGTGGTATTGTATTTGCAGCTACAAACCCATTAAATTAAACCACAACCACTAGGTGAAATCACCATTAAAATACATCTATCCTCTCAGCAAGCAAGACCCAACAACAATATCAACACATATTTGCTAAATTGCACCCAAGAATTGGGTTTTTAGCCACACATCAAGAAATAACAAAATACACCTAAAATAATACTAAAATCAAATGGGTATAAAGAATTAAACCTCTATTTAAGCAAAGGAAGAAGAATGAAGAAGATCCACTTCCAACTTGGGGAAGATGAAATCCTTCTTTGTTCAAGTCACTCAAATATCCTCTCCAAACTTGACAGAAAATATCCCAAAAACTACTATTCTATTCTGGAAATTAAAATAAATGTTCGACTCTAAAAAATTGAAAACAAGTTTAGTATTTATAGACTTCAGAAAATAATGCTGGCGGATCTTTCGACGAGGTTAGTCAGAATCGTCGATTAACTCGGCGATTCGCCCTTTGGTGTAGTTCAACACCATCTTGCACTAGCCTTCAACATCATCGTATTCTGTATCATTGGGCGACCTAGTACTACTTCACGAAATTATTCGACAAAACGCCTACTGCTCTTTTCATCTCCTTTTTATCATGCTCCTTCAAGGCTTGACCTACTGGAACAAAGGGCGGAGTGCATCCCTTCTGTGAATCGCCAAGCATGATTGGCGATACGCAGGCTTCAGCTTCTTCGTTCTTTTTAGCCTTTTTGTTCCTTTTTGCGCCTAGGTGTCCATGATTTCACTAATACTTCAAATACTTGAAACTTAAGAGTGTTTATCAGATAGAGGATTGAGATTTTTGAGAGCACCACATGACAAAAGAAGCATTTGAGGACACTATTCCTATCAAAATAAAGCCCTAAATGTGTAAAATTTGTGGACTCATCATTGATTAATTGACCCCTTAATGTGTTTAAAGTGTCATTTGAGGATTAATTTTTCTAAGTGAGGGATTATGTAACAACCCATAAAACGAATAAGCAAAACTAGAGCCTAACGTGTGTGGTTGAGTTTGGTGAGAGGTTTAAGGTGGTTTAGTATTGTCCCAAGCTTTGGTTGAGTGGTTTTGGGGTCAAACGTCAAGGTACGATTCCCCAAGGACCAACATAGGGGTCCTTGAGGAGGACCCTTAGACTAACCCCCATGACCCCTTGAAACCAATAGGCTGGCCAAAACTTGGTGACCTACGGAAAGGGACTACACCCCATAGGTCCATCCACGCCCAATGGATTGCTTCCGTATGTGAAGCCCCCTATTTCCAAGCTGCAACCCTAGATCAAAGACGAACAGTACGGTCCGTGAATGGACTCACGATCGGTGAGTCTAGGGTGTGGTTTGGACCTACAATCTGCAACTTTCTTGGCCATTATGGGGGTGAATTGGTAAATTCACCCCCAGTCCTTATAAGTGTTTGGACGGTAATTTTGGAGTTATTAACATATTTAAAGAGTATTAAAAGTCTTAAACTATGCTTTGCATCTCTTTATTTCAAAACCCCAAAATACAAACTTCCCTTCCCCTCCAAAAGCTCTCTCTAGAAACCTCTATCGGAGGTGCATACTTCAAGTTTCCATGGTCAATATTCAAGGTTTTCAAAGTATTTTCAAGGGAACTTCGTGGAAAATCAATTTAAAGTTATGGTAGCCTTGATCCTTGTCTAATTTCCCATTTAACGAGCCAATTCAAAGGTGATTTCATAGTATGAAAAATATAGGGTTTCACCCAATCTCATGGGTTCTTTCATCAAACATTTTCAAATGGTTTCTAATGATAAATTATGATTGTATTGGTGTTTAATTGGTGATTTATGTTGAAAATACTCCATGAACCCATGAATTCTCTCAATTTCTAAATTGTGCCTTATGAAGTGGGTTTGTTGATCATGATAGAATGTTGATGGATTATGCCTAAATTGATTTAGATTGGTAAATTGTATCATTATATATGCCTTAATTATAGTAAATTTTTGGTGTGTTGGTGACTTTTGATCATGGCCGTGAACGGGCAACTTGTGTCCTAAATACATGTTTGAAGTAAAATTGTGCTTGATCTATTGATCCACTTGAAAGGTGGAGGTGATTATTTACTATGTATAGTGAGGTATTGGATTGATGGATATGTTCCTTGTATCCTACATGTGGAGGTTAATGTATAATTATGATGTGAAGCATGTCTGTGATCAAAATGAATGAATGACGGTCTTGTTTAGAAGCTAAGTATGTTAGGATTGAATGTTATCTCTCTATTAACACTTGTGAATGATGGTGATTATGTGAAATGCTATTCTCACATACACACACACACTTGAATGAAGAATGAATGAAGTTCAATGGTAATGTTAATTAATGTTGAGTCTATTGAATGGCTATTCTCAATTTTACTCTATTGAATGAAATGACATGTTGTGAATGGACTTTCTCACAATATGGGATTCCTAGGTGAAAAGATATTCTCATCTTTGAATCTATAAGCTTTCCAATGAATGAATGTTGGGTTGGGATAGATACTCATACGTTAGTTGAGGTGGGGTATCTAGTCCCAATCCCTATCCCTTATTAATGAATGTTAGGTTTGAGATGGATGCCCTCACGTGAGTTGAGGCGGGGTATCTAGTAACAATCTTTTCTCCCATAATGAATGAATGTCAAGTACTCCGTGGGGAATAATACCAGGCACCGAGTGGATATGAATTAAGATGGGTGCTCGTATGTTAGTTGAGGTTGGGCACTGAGTAGCAGTATTTTGAGATGGATGCTCATTCGTTAGTTTAGGCGGGGTATCTAGTAGCAATCTCCCTATCCCATAAACTATGAGCCCACATAGGTCTAGCAAGTGGATCAACTTAAGCTAATGAACAATGGTCCTACCTTAGGCAAGTAGGAATCCCTTATCCGGTGAGGGTGACACCGAGATTCCATGTGAAGCTCTCATGGTCTATGTAGGTTAAGGCTTACCCCCACAAATAATGAATTATGGCTTCTCAAGGATTCACTACTTGGTGTGGGTGGTTGAATGGGACACCACATATGCATTGCACAAGTACGCTTTGAGAGGGGTCATGGCGTGTTCCTTATAATGTTAATGAAATGAATTGACTCTAATGATTATGTTAATGAAGGTGTAGATCTTATGTCTAAATGAATGAAGGTAGCCTTAATTAATGGTGACTTACCTGCTTATATGTGTAATGAAATAATGTATGCTATACTTGGATTTTATATAGGAGTACTTCCTTGTTATGACATGTTGAGTATGAATGTGCCTAGTCTATGGTGACTTCAAAGGAGCCCTTAGCGTGAGTAGTAGTACCAGATGCTACTTGCACATTGCACAAGTGTGACTAAGCGTTATCTTAGGTGATGGTCCTTAGGTGATGATTATGTCTTAGATAATGACTATATCTCTTATGTATGGCTAATTGTGTAACAATGGAAAGGTTGCATGTTGAGTTCCTTTTGGTGACCTAAAGGTAATACTTTGGTGTTGATGGTGGTATGGAACGCTATCCATACATTGCACAAAGTGTTCCTTAAATGTTACTTGAGGTGGAGGGTTGAGTTAAAAGAAATGGTTCATATATGTTGATTATGTCTCTATTGTGAATAATGACCTGTATGTTGGTTATGATAAAATATTATGACTCTTAGAGTTGTATTCATGAAGTTTTATCAAAAAGACATAAACGCATTACTTTCAAATAAATGTCCTTTTTAAGCTTATTTTCACATGGCTATCATACTTAGTACTTAATTGTGCTAAACCATTCTTCTTCTATGTTTTACAACAGGTGTAGGTTGCAGTAATTGAGTATCTCTTTAGTTGGAGCTTGGATTAGACTTCTTCCAAGACCTCTTTTGGTATGTCCTCATATATTGAGGACAAAGACTCTTGTGTTTTCATTTATTCATCTAATAGACATTTAGTAGTTTAGCGATTGTAAAGGGCCATGTCCCTACTTATGTTTCGAGATTGTCTATGATGGCCATGTGAGACTTTAGTATTTCGGTGCTTTATAAATGTATTTTCTATTATTTGTTTTATTAAGAAAAGTTTTAGTTCCGCACTATTTTCAAGTATCGTATGCAATGAATGAGCTATGAGGCTTGCATAAGAATCCTTCGGGGTCAAGTACGCCGTGTAAGTTCTAGGGTATAGTCTCGGGTCGTGAGAATGATTTAGGGTTTACTGTGTAGGGTTAAGGGTTTAGGGTTTGGAGTTTAGGATTTAATTTTTAGGGTTTAGGTTTATGGTTTAGGGTTTATGGTTTACAGTTTAGGGTTAAGTGTTCAGAGTTTAGGGTTTAAGGTTGAAGGTTTAAGGTTTAGGGTTTAGCGCTTAGAGTTTTGGGTTTTGGGTTTTGGGTTTAGGGGTTAGGGTTTAGGAGTTAGGGTTTAAGGTTTATGGTTGAGAGTTTAAGGTTTAGGGTTTAGGGTTTGGTGTTTAGCATTTTTGGTTTAGGGTTTAGGGGTTAGGGTTTAGGAGTTGGGGTTTAGGGTTTATGGTTTAGAGTTTAGGGTTTAGGGTTTAGGGTTTAGGATTAATTGTTTAGGGTTTGGTTTTAGGGTTTAGGATTAAAAGTTTAGGGTATGCATTTTAGGGTCTATGGTTTAGGGTTTAGGGTTTAGGGTTAGGTTTAGTGTTTAAGGTTTGGGGTTTAAGGTTAGGGTGTAGGGTTTATTGTTAGGGTTTAGGTTTTGGGTTTTATGGTTAAATGATTTTGGGTTTAGGGTTTATAGTTAAAGCGTTTAGGGTTTAGGGTCTAGCGTTTTAGGTTTTAGGTTTTAGGTTTTATGGTTTTATGGTTTACGGTATAAGGTTTTTGGTTCCATGTTTAGGGTTTAAGATTTAGGGTTTGCGCTTTAGGATTAGGGGTTTTGGGTTTAGGATTTAGGGTTTAGGGTTTAGGATGTAGGGTTTAGGATTACGGTTTATTGTTTATGGTTTAGGGTTTGTGGTTTAGAGTTTAGGATTTAGGGTTTAGGGTTTATGATTAAAGGTAGAGGGTTTAAAGTTTAGGGTTTAGGGCTTTTGGTTTAGGGTTTAGAGTTTGTTGTTAAGGGTTTAGGGTTTAGGGTTTAAGGTTTGCTGTGTATGGGATAGGGTTTAGAGGTTAGGTTGTAGGGTTAAGAGTTTAGTGTAGGGTTTTGGGTTTAGGGTTGACATTCTAAGGGTTAGGGTTTAGGGCTTAGGGCTTCGGGTTTAGGATTTAGGGATTAGGATTTAGGGTTTAGGGTTTAGGTTTAGGGTTTAGGGTTTAGGATTAATTGTTTAGCATTAAGATTTATGGTTTAGGGTTTTGACCTTAGGTTTAGGGTTCAAGGTTTAGGGTTCAAAGTTTATGGTGGAGGGTTTAGGGCTTAGGGTTTAGGGTTTAGGGTTAAGCATTTAGTGTTTACGTTTAGGGTTTTGGGTTTAGGGTTTAGACTTTTGGGTTTAGGATTTAGGTTTATGGTTTAGGATGAATAGTTTATGGTTTAGGGTCTAGGGTTCGAAGTTTATGGTTAAGGTTTAGGGTGTAGGGTTTCATTTTGAGCGTTTAGGGTTAAGGATTCCTTGTTTATGGTTTAGGGTGTAGGGTTTAGAGTTTAGAATTTAGGGCTTAGGTTTTAGGATTTAGGGTTTACGGTCAGGGTTTAGGGTTTAGGGTTTGGGGTTTAGGGTTTAGGGTTTAGGATTTAGAGTTTAGGTGTAACGACCCTCAAAATGAAGTAGGATAAAGTAGAGCCTCACATCAGTGTTATGCACTAATAACCTGTCAAAATAATGAAGAATAGCCTTTTTAGTCAGTTTTAAAGAGTTTGGAAGTCAAACGTCAAGGGACGACCAAGACGTTCGAAAACTAGTCTTTTACATGTTGTTGTGTTCAAGTATGTTGTTCATGTTTTTATGTGTTCTTTGGAGTCTAAAATCAGTGGAGGTGACCCTAGTGTCTTAATAACTGTGTTTACGGTCAAAACTTTTGGATACAAAGCCCTGGGGGCCACCCTAAGGGTCCCCGAGGAGGACCCCAACCTTGGCCAAGCAAGCTGCCAAGGAAGCTTGAAGTTGTCCTTGGAGGGAGCATGTCCGCGTTGCGGACTAGCTCTACCAAGGGCCAAATGTTTGGTCCGCGTTGCGGATATGTCGCGGACTCTACTATCTCAAATTTAATATCCAGAAAATTTGTGGGAACACCTCCGCGTCGGTAACTTGTTTCGAGACGAATTCTTCAAAAATAAAACTCAAGTTTGACTTATTTAAAAGGTCCAACTAAGTGAGGGGTAGTTTGGGTACCTTGGAGAATTATTATAAACGGTTATTCTACCTATTTTAGGGTATTTTAAGTTGGTTAAAACCCTAAAACTTAAAATTAGACCCCATTCTTCAAATTGACCCTTCCTTCTCAAAATAGATTCTCTCAAAAACTCCATTGAAGACCTTGATGAAGCTCAAGCTAGAAGATGGGTTTTCAACTGATTTATTCTTCAATTTCATGGGTCTTCAATAATTAAGGTATGGTCACTCTTGATTCTTGAATAACCTCTCATTCAAGGAGTTCTATCAATGATTTTCGAAAGTGATTCAAATACCAAAATTCCCAATTTTCAATCTAAACATGGGTTCCTTGTCAAATGATTTTCTAAATCATTCTATTGATGAATTAATGTGGAATTAATATATTTAAGACAATTTTCAAAATAATTCTTGAAGAACCCATGATCCCCAAATTCTCGAAAATTAGCCTATGATGTGGGTCTTTGTGAATATGATCTCTATAGGTGAAATTCTGTTTAGATTAGATTGTCCTGATATTTCTTATGATTATATATACTTATTCATGTTGAATTGTTGGTATATTAATGAGTTGAAAATGATGGCCATATGGGGAAAGTTATGGGTTGATCCCTTTCGTTTATGGAATTGTACTTAGACTATGTTTATGATATTGAATTACATTGTTGACTCCTATTGCTACCTATGTCAATTGATTATGAATTATTGAGAATTGATCCATGCTGATCATGGCTTGAAGAATTGGTAAGTTGACCTAACTTCTAGTCTATAATATGAGATTTTATTTTGTGTTGTTTGATCCACTTATGATGGAGGTGTTCACTTCTTGTCTATCTATGCATGTTGAGATCATGGCCTTGAAGGCAATAGATGTGAAGTGAATTGATGATTATGATGCATATACTTATGAAGTTATGCTATGAAGGTTATGTATGAAATCCTCAATGCTAGCATGATGTTTAAAGTGTTTTGATGATGAGGAATATAAAGTGAATGATAATGATAGGGATAAGGTGTGGTCTACATGATTGATTATGTTAGGTACTATTTTGGGATGGCCCCTACCTATATGACCCTCATATGAATGTTTGATCATATAAATGTTAGGAGTACCTGTTCAATGTTGAATGTGTCCTAGTCTCCTATGATGAAGTGTGGGTGTGTGGTCTAGAATCCCTAAGGGATTTATATGTGAATTGCTCATGAATTGGGGTCATTGTGAATGTGTTGTGATCCATTTAAGGGAAGAACACTCAATATCAATGTTATTGCTAATATGTCACTATGAGGACCAATATGCACACACACACACTCTACATGTATAGCTATGAATATGATGTGTTATGGTGTCTATTGAAAGGTGAACGCTTGTATGCACGCTTACATTTTAATATGCATGCAAAGTGTATGATTAGCGAGGTATGAATATGTGTTGTATGAAGGTGTTTATGTGAAAGGATTTCTCACATATGTACACACACACATGTATGAATGAATAAAGTTTGTGATAATTTAGTGAAAGTGAGTCTCTTGAAAGGTTTCCTTCATTGTACTCTAAACTAGACTATGTTATGAATATGGTATGACTATGTGAATGGTCATTCTCACATAATGTAGGTTCTATGATGAAAGGTCATTCTCATATTAGAAACCTTTTAGCTATATTATATGAGGGATTAAGTCCCTAAAGCCTATGTTTTGAACTAATGTTAAATAAAGGCTTTAGAGATGTTTAAAAAGGGAGTTGGAGCTTAGCACCAAGTGAAAATGAAAAATGATAGTGGGAGCTTCACATTTAGCAAGTCCGGCTTTCCATAAGAGAACCTTCATGTTTATCATAGCTGGGTTCCCAACATAGGTGTGGTCTCATCAGATGGAAACCTCGACACTTAGTAAGTCAAGGTTTTCTAGTGGCAATCTCCTTGTTCCATAACTACGTGTTGCCGTAGGTATTAGCTTAGTGTATCCACTAGATAATTATTATGTATGTAGGTCCTACTTTGGCAAGTAGTACCCTCTTTTTCCGGTGTGCGAGTAGAACTCCGGAGTCCATGTAGCTCACATGGTCTATGTCGGTTATCGCAATGTCTCCCAAAAGTTAAGAAATGAACTAAGATAAGAATATGAACTCTAGTCGTGATTTCTTGAAGAGTTACTTAGTGTACGTAACACTATGGACCCTACTTATGCATTGCACAAGTGTACTCTAAGGGAGGTTATGATTAGGCTCTTTATGTAATGAAGACTATGGTGTATGTATGTTAATATGAATGCATGTTAAGGTTGACATTACTTATGTCAAGTAATGAAGTATGTTTATGCGTGTGAATTACGCTTATGACTTCTTATTGGGTTTGCATAGTATATGTGGGGGTTTGGGACTTCATGTATTCATTGCACAAATGAGCTTGTGAAGGGGTTGTGAGGGTGGTTTACCTATGATATGAACTAAATGAGTTATGACTAATGATGTAGTAAAGGAATGAGTCCTTATATGATGTTATCAAGTATGTTGGTCTTACGTCTAATGTTAAATGTAGGTGTTATGAATTGTTGAATAAGATGTTCCTAGTCTATGGTGGCTTCCTAGGAACACTTGGTGCGAGTAGTATTATGGGATGCTAATTGCACATTGCACTACTTTGACTATGGGGTTGTCTTAGGTGATGGTTCCTATGTGAAGACTGTCTTATGGTGTTCTTATAACTCTATGAATATAAGTGGTTGGATTGATAAAGGCTATATGTAAGTTCACCTTTGGTAACCTTAAGGTGATACATTGCACCAAGTATTCCCTAAGGGTTGCTTGAGGAAAGGAGTTAAGATAAAGAGGAAGGTAATTTATTATATGCATTGAATGTGCCTAAAATGTTATAAGTGGCTCTATGTTCTATTATAAATGGTTTCCATGTATATGATGATGTATGTGGTTTATATTGTGCCTAATTTACTAAATGTTCTTGAAGTTTCTCTAAAAAGGCATGATTCATGGTTTCGAACTTAATGTCCTTTCAAGAGCATGTTTTGCATGGTTATCATACTTAGTGCATTCTTGCACTAACACCATTCTTCTTCATCCTTTTACACCAAGTGTAGGTGATGGTGACTAAAAGGTCTTTCCTAAAAGTGATGAGCTTCGCTTACTATTCCCATGTTCGGGTGTTTCCTTAGAGATTCAAGGACCTTTATGTTAAAGAGTTTCCTTAAGTTCTATGTACTAGATAGTAGTTTCTTTTGTATTGTAAGGGTTGTGTCCCTCTTGTGTTGTAGTCATGTTTTAAGATGGCTACCTTGAGACGTAGTACTCCAATTTTTGTATTAAAGGTTTAATGAGGTGACTTTTATTTCCTGTGGTATATTAAGAAAGAGTTTTAAATTTTCCGCTATTTTTCTATGATAAATGCTATGACGAATGCTAAGGGCTTGTATAAGACCTCCGAGAGGTCGAATACGCCGGTAACGACTAAGGGCTGCTCTCGGGTTATTACAAACTTGGTATCAGAGCATAAGGTTATGAAAATGGTCTTAGGATTCAACGTCTCTTGAGCCACGTCTAGTAGAGTGTTATTCATCAGTGTGAGTCGCGACACATCTATAAGCGAAAGGCTATAGGACGATAGAAGTTTCACTCTCTTCATTACTCTTGTGTCGTGCCGTAGAGCTTAATTCCCTATGATCTCTCTATCTTATTTTCCCTTGTCCAGTGGTCTTCTAGATGTGATTACTTGGAAGGGGTGATGTTGCAAAGATCGAGGGAAGAAAAGGTGAGTTTTCATGCTTATTATGATGTGGTGACTATATGAGTACATATTTGAAGGAAGATTTGGAAATCGTATTGTGATGCCAATCATGGCTATATGTGACCTATGAGGTTGTGAGCATTACATTGAAAATATTGTATGGTGGTATAGTTCTCATATGATAATAGTCATCATGGTAAGAATGAAATCCTTTTTAGGATGATGAGTTGCTTTATGGTGATGGGTAATGATAGTAGAATGTCATCGTGTAGATTTGAGGAGTTTTGAAGGAATGTGGTAACTAGTGTGAGTTCAATGTTGCTTTTTTTCTTATGAGTGATGCTTCATGGTTATCCTTGTGTGAATCAGAGTTCTTGGGCATGCTTGCCCTCAGAGCAGAAAAAGGGGATTTGTTCCATGAGTTGGGATAGTGTTTTTCTCTAAGGTTAACTTGGAGAGTTGCATGTACCCCTTAGTTCATAGGAAGGACAAGAGAATAGATGTTGACCAACTCAAAAGAGGATAGTTGTCTTGTAAGGTTGATCTTAACTATGGTCATTCAAAGAGGTTGTTTAGATAATACCTAGGCATGATTGAGCGGAAAGTTACACCAAAGGTGATGATAAGGGTATGGTGTGATAAAGAGTTGATTAAGCTCACCCCAGGTGAGGAATAATGTGCCTAGATGGTAAGGTTTTTGAGTGCCCTTAATATTTCTACATTGAACTTCCTTTAGTTCTCCATGTTGAGAACCACTTTGGGTGATAGATATTAAGCGGAGTGGTATATATACTCATTTTGTTTGGATTCTAGAAATCCTCACCTATGGAAGTATAGTGAAGATTTAGTGGAGAATGGTTCCTACCTTAGAGATGAAGGAGGTAATGATTAAATGAGTGTGCATAACCTGATCCCAAGAGAGGGACATTGTGCTTAATTGGTAAGTGATAGTTCTCTTGGTTACTTTAATGTGCTCTTAGATGCGTTTACCCTAAGTAGGGGATGATGAGTGAGTAGTAAGGTTGTTGATATCCTTATCTTTTCCTTCTATTCTTATTCAAGCTTGAGACCAAAGAGTTCCTAGTAGCTTGTTCATGTTTGGAGTCTTGCAAATGATTATGAGTTGCATGATCTCCGTATGTTATGCATGTCCTAGAAGACACTATGTTATGCATGTTTTGAAGAATTCTTATTACATAAAAAAATGGAATTTTAGTAATTAAAATTCATGTTTCTCATGTCAATATGCATTTTTATATGGTGAATGCACTCTTGACTTCACGAGGAAGAGAGTATGAGCATGCTTAGGTTAGATGTTGCGAATTTCTCCTTAAATGAATTGACCATTGTGTAATGCTTGCTTATGAGTTTTATGATGCCATGTGTGTATGTTGTGACTAGGAGAAGGTAGTCCCTCCTTGACATGACTAAACATGGTAACGACATGTATGCTCTTAATAGTATGATGATTAAATGATAAGACTAGTAGATGATCTATAATCCTCATGTTAGGGTGCAACTAGTATGAATTGCTTAATTGCCTCATAAGTGGAAATGTTGATCATGTCTATGTGTGCACTTGAAAGCCATTGCATAATGGACCCTATGATGATATAAAAGGGGTAAATATCAAGTCATGATTAAGAGAAGGTAGTTCCTCCTATGAACATGAGAAAGGCGTATGTTGTTGATGCATTATGAGTCGGTGAATAAAGTTTCAACTTGCTGGTAGTGCATGAGTTGATTTGAAGTGCATGCTTAAATGATTTCTTATGATAAAGTTGCATAACGTGCTTTAATGAGATAGTTGCATGTTCTGTTTCTTTGGTGTTTGAAATAGGAATGATGATTATGACATGATTTCCTTGTATGTGAATATTTTTGTGAAAATTCATGCTTAAGTTGTATTTTGAGTTTTCACGAACTTTATTTCTCATGGTTGAAATTGTACCCATAGATGTTGTGTTATGTTGACTCCATGAGAGTTGTAATGAGCATGCTTGTTGTTGTCTTGTTAAAGAAATGTCCTGTTGATTTCTTAATATATATGTTGATGCTCATTGAATATGGAGAAGGTAGTTCCTCCTATACTTATGAGAAGTAAAGAGTTTTAAGCGTAGTGATGATTTGGAGAAAGAAGTTCCTCCAATGAAATGGGAAATAATAAAGTTGATGCATAAGTAGTGGTAGATGTGTAGCTACTTTCTTGAATTGCACAAAGTTGTTTTGAGCCTTTTATGTGCAGTTGATGCTCCTCCTTGATTTGTGCAATTAAGTTGATGTTTTATGTTGTGTATTGTGAGCTGCTAGTTGGGTCATTGAGTCCTAAGAAGTGTTTTAAGTGTCATTCGAGGACGAATGTTCCTAAGTGGGGATATTGTAACGACCCTTAAAATGAAGAAGGATAAAGTAGAGCCTCACAGGAGTTTTATGCATTAGTAACATGTCAAATAATGAAGAATAGCCTTTTTAGTCAGTTTTAAAGAGTTTGGAAGTCAAACGTCAAGGGACGACCAAGACGTTCAGAAACTAGTCCTTCACGTGTTCGTGTGTTCTAGTATGTTGTTCATGTTTTTATGTGTTGTTTGGAGTCTAAAATCAGTGGAGGTGACCCTACTATCTTAATAAATGTTTTTAGGGTCAAAATGTTCTGATACGACACCCCGGGGGCCACCCTAAGGGTCCAAGAGAAGGACCCCAACCTTGGCCAAGCAAGCTGCCAAGGCAGCTTGAAGTTGTGCTTGGAGGGAGCATGTACGCGTCGCGGACTAGCTCCACCAAGGGCCAACTGTTTGGTCCGTGTTGCGGACATGTCGCAGACTCTACTAACTCGAATTTAATTTCTACAAAACTTGTGGGAACACCTCTGCGTTACGAACTTGTTTCCCGACGAAATTTGCGAAAATAAAATTCAAGTTTGACTTATTTAAAAGGTCCAACTAAGTGAGGGGTAGTTTGGGTACTTTGGGGAATAAATATAAACGGTTATTCTACCTATTTTAAGGTATTTTAAGTTGGTTAAAACCCCATAACCTAAAATTAGACCCCATTTTTCAAATTGACCCTTCCCTTTCAAAATAAATTCTCTAAAAAACTCCATTGAAGACCTTGATGAAGCTCAAGCTAAAAGATGAATTTTGAACTGATTTCTTCTTCAATTTCATGGGTCTTCAATAATTAAGGTATGGTGACTCTTGATTCTTGAATAACCTCTCATTCAAGGAATTCTATCAAAGATTTCCTAAAGTGATTCAAAAACTAAAATTCCCAATTTTCAATCTAAACATGGGTTCCTTTGTCAAACGATTTTCTAAATCATTCTTTCGATGAATTAATGTGGAATTAATGTTTTTAAGACAATTTTCAAAGGAATTCTTGAAGAACCCATGATCCCCAAATTCTCAAAAAAAGGCTTATGATGTGGGTCTTTGTGAATTCGATCCCTATTGGTGGAATTATGTTCAGATTAGATTGTATTGATGTTTCTTATGATTATATATACTTATTCATGTTGAATTGTTGGTATATTGATGAGTTGAGGATTATGGCCTTATGGGCAAAGTTATGGGTTGATCCCTTATGGAATTGTACTTCGACTATGTTTATGATATTGAATTACATTACTGATTCCTATTTCTACCTATGTCAATTGATTATGAATTGTTGAGGATTGATCCATGGTGATCATGGCTTGCAGAATTGGTAAGTTGACCTAACTTCTAGTCTACAGTATGAGAATTTATGTTGTGTGGTTTGATCAACATATGATGGAGGTATTCACTTCTTGTCTATCTATGCATGTTGAGATCATGTCCTTGAAGGCAATAGATGTGAAGTCAATTGATGATTATGATGCATATGTTTATGAAGTTATGCTACGAAGGTTATGTATGAAATCCTTAATGCTAGCATGATGTTTAAAGTGTGTTGATGATGAGGAGTATAATGTGAATGATAATGAAGAGTATCTGACCCCATATGAATGTTTGATCATATACATGTTAGGAGTACCTATTCAATGTTGAATGTGTCCTTGTCTCCTATGATGAAGTGTGGGTGTGTGGTCTAGAATCCCTAAGGGATTTATATGCGAATTGCTCATGAATTGGGGACATTGTGAATGTGTTGTGATCCCTTTAAGGGAAGAACACTCAATATCAATGTTGTTGCTAATATGTCACTATGAGGACCAATATGCACACACACACTCTACATGTATAGTTATGAATATGATGTGTTATGGTGTCTATTGAAAGGTGAACACTTATATGCACTCTTACATCTTATTATGCATGCAAAGTGTATGATTAACAAGGTATGAATATGTGTTGTATAAAGGTGTTTATGTAAAGGGTTTAGGGTTTACAGTTTATGGTTAAGGGTATAGGGTTTAAGGTTTAGGGTTCGTGTTTTAGGGTTTAGGGTTTAGGTTTAGAGTTTAGGGTTCCATATTTAGTGTTTAGGGTTTTGGTTTTAAGGTTTAGGGTTAAGAGTTTTGGGATTAGGGTGTAGCATTTAGGGTTTGGGGTTTATGGTTTAGAGTTTACTTTTTACGGTTTAGGGGTATTTTTTTTTCTATTTTGATGACCCTTGAGGGGGTCAGGGGCTAAGCAACACCCCCAGGCCTTATCATATAAAAAATTGAAAAATTATACAAGGAGGGGGACATATACCTTACCTCCAATCCTAAGGTGGGTCAAGAATCAACCTTCCTGCTAAGGTTAGTCGACTTAACCCTATGAAATAAGATGTAATATTAAACTAAGCACTTAGAGAGGACTCCTCTGTTAATACAAAGTTACTAATATTACATAAAGAAGGGAGACTCTACCCTTGCAGGGAGAGATAAATAAAACTAGTTCTAATCAAACAATTATACCTAAGGACATAGTTAATTCGAAAAGATGTATCACATGAATCAATTGTCAAGTAATTGTATGAATCCGTCTTACATGTTCTGTGAATGTAATAATTAATTGCTCTCTAAATTGTGGCTCTTTTTGCACTGTATATGTGTTTTTCTGTTGGCTTTGAAATGCCACTTGGACAGCAGCTACCTGCATTATAGCTCCATCGTGATGCCTTATCAAACCAACAGTAATCAAGATGCTGTCACGACCCAAGCCTAGGGCCTAGACGTGACCGGCGAATGGGGAACCCGAAGGAATCCCAAACAAGCCTCATAGCATATCATTACACATCCTTGGTCGCGGAAGCAATTAAAATGACCATAAGCGATAAGCATAATCAAGGGGAAGTCGGGACTAAGGGAACAAGAGAAAAAGAGAATGATACATAAATACCATAGATGAGTCAAGCTCAAGCATAATACACAACTTGTCTAACACCACCTCTAAACATGGTTACTTAGTGGGGGCCAAGACAAACTACCGGGCTCACCCTCATAGTCAACACATAACAAAAAAACGAAAAGTCTTATACATAGCAAGAGATCATAAGCAACGTCCCCGGAATGGAGGACTCACCAATAACCTCGATAGAAAAATCGTATTAGCCATGCGGAGGAGGATGGTCAAGCGGTGCTCCGGTCCCTACATGGTCACATCATGTAGGCATAAAGTATGCATTAGTACGTTTGAATGTACTAAGTATGTGGGATGCAATGCAATGTAACAATATATGGACATTATAAGTAAAATGCATAATCATACCCGATAGATAGCATATTAATGAGATGATATGTATAATGATACTTTCATAAAAAAAAATCATATTTAGTGGGGCGTAGTACATGTGTGGCGAGTGACCATCAATATCGTATTTCCAAGGCCTACCACCCCCTTGGAGAGGCGAAAAAGGTACAAACCCCTCAATGTTGTTACCCGGGCCAACCACCCCCCGAGTTAGGGACCAAGGTACAAACACCTCGATATGGTTATACGGGCCTACTACTCCCCGTACTAGGCAACCAAGGTACCAACCCCTCGATATGGTTACCCGGGCCTACAACCCCCCGAGCTAGGCTTGGTCGACTCACAACACTTATATAGAGAAAATCATATACATGTGTCCATT